>JAVLUU010000474.1:0-70995 GCA_032206185.1 Columba guinea | reverse complement strand
GAATCTCTCCAACAATGGGAACCCACCCAACAATGGGAACCCCCCCAGGATGTGATGCTGTGGCCCCCCCCAAACCATAGGTGACACCCCCCCAGAATACAGGTCCTGCAAGTACCTCTGTGCCCCCTCCAGCCCCACAGGTGCCCCCCAGGACCTCTGTGCCCCCCCCCCAGACCCACAAGGTGCCCCCCCAGGACCTCTGTGCCCCCCCCGTCCCCCCCCTACCCGCAGCATCTGGCTGAGGGAGTCGAACAGGCAGTTGAGCACGGCTGTGAGCATCAGCTGGGGACAGGGGGGGACACAGTGTCACATCCCCGGGGACACCCCTCGGTGACCCCCCCCGTTCCGGTGTCACCCCCCACGTCCCCTCCATCCTGTCCCCTCTGTGTCCTCCCCCACCCCCATGTCACACCCTCAACCTGCAACCCCCCCCATGTCAGCCCCAAACTGCAACCCCCCCATGTCACCCCCCATGTCACTCCCCATGTCATCCCCCCATGTCACCCCCCCCAACCTGCAATCCCCCATGTCACCCCCCTCCATGTCACCCCAACACGTCACCCTCCCAACCTGCAATCCCCCCCAATGTCACCCCCTCCGTGTCAGCCCCCCAACCTGCAATCCCCCATGTCACCCCCTCCATGTCACCCCCAACCTGCAACCCCAATATGTCACCCCCCCAACCTACAACCCCCCCCGTGTCACCCCCTCCGTGTCAGCCCCCCCAACCTGCAATCCCCCATGTCACCCCCCTCCGTGTCACCCCAACCTGCAACCCCAATATGTCACCCCCCCAACCTACAACCCCCCCATGTCACCCCCTCCGTGTCACCCCCCCCAACCTGCAATCCCCCATGTCACCCCCTCCGTGTCACCCCAACCTGCAACCCCCAATATGTCACGCCCCCAACCTACAACCCCCCCCATGTCACCCCCTCCGTGTCACCCCCCCAACCTGCAATCCCCCCATGTCACCCCCCTCCGTGTCACCCCCCCAACCTGCAACCCCTCATGTCACACCCCCCAACCTGCAATCCCCCATGTCACCCCCCTCCATGTCACCCCAACCTGCAAACCCAACATGTCACCCCCCACAACCTTGCAATCCCCTATGTCACCCCCTCCGTGTCACCCCCCAACCTGCAACCCCCCCCATGTCACCCCCCATGTCACACCCCCAACCTGCAACCCCCCCATGTCACACCCCCCATCCTGCAATCCCCCCATGTCACCCCCTCCATGTCACCCCAACCTGCAACCCCCAATATGTCACCCCCCCAACCTGCAACCCCCCCCATGTCACCCCCTCCGTGTCACCCCTCAACCTGCAACCCCAACATGTCACCCCCTCCGTGTCACCCCCCCAACCTGCAACCCCAACATGTCACCCCCCAGCCTGCAACCCCCCCATGTCAACCCCCATGTCACACCCCCTCAACCTGCAACCCCCCCATGTCACCCTTCATGTCCCCAAGCCACCCCCGCTGGGGTGTCCCCCCCCACCTTGTCCCCCCCCCACGATGTCCCCACGTTGTCCCCAACCCACCTCGTTCTCGTAGGAGCTGCCAATGACGTAGAAATAAAGGTCGATGCTGCTCTTGTAGACCACGGTCAGACCCTCCAGCAGCGCGATCTCACCTGCGGGGACAACGCTGTCCACCCTCCCCATGTCCCCCAGTGTCCCCGCGGGGGGTGGCGGCCCCCCCGGGGGGACACGTGTGTCCCTTGTCCCCCCTGTCACGCACTGTCGGTGCGGTGGGGTCTTGTTGAAGATGTTCTTCTCGAAGGTTTTCTGCTCCTTGACGCTGGGGTATGTGTCATCGTAGTACTGAGGGGACAGTGGCACTTGGGGACACTTGGGGGACACGGGAGGAGTCCCCCCCGGGCCACCAACCCCATCCCCATGTCCCTGTGCCATCAAACATTCCCCCCAATGTCCCCGTCCCTTCCCTGCGCCACCAAACACCCCCACAATGTCCCCGTCCCACCAAACATCCCTTTGTTGGTGCCTGTGTCACCTGTGTCACCCTCCCAGCCACACCGATTGTCCCCAGCCCTGTCCCCATGTCCCTGTGCCACCAAACATCTCCCCAATGTCCCCGTCCCTTCCCTGTGCCACCAAACACCCCACAATGTCCCCGTCCCACCAAACATCCCTTTGTTGGTGCCTGTGTCACCTGTGTCACCTCCCAGCCACACCGATTGTCCCCAGCCCTGTCCCCATGTCCCTGTGCCACCAAACATCTCCCCAATGTCCCCGTCCCTTCCCTGCGCCACCAAACACCCCACAATGTCCCCGTCCCACCAAACATCCCTTTGTTGGTGCCTGTGTCACCTGTGTCACCTGTGTCACCTCCCAGCCACACCGATTGTCCCCAGCCCTGTCCCCATGTCCCTGTGCCACCAAACACCCCACAATGTCCCCGTCCCACCAAACATCCCTTTGTTGGTGCCTGTGTCACCTGTGTCACCTCCCAGCCACACCGATTGTCCCCAGCCCTGTCCCCATGTCCCTGTGCCACCAAACATCTCCCCAATGTCCCCGTCCCTTCCCTGCGCCACCAAACACCCCACAATGTTCCCCGTCCCACCAAACATCCATTTGTTGGTGCCTGTGTCACCTGTGTCACCTGTGTCACCTCCCAGCCACACCGATTGTCCCCCAGCCCTGTCCCCCCCCATGTCACCGCGTCCCCCACCTTGGCGAAGAGCCGCTCGCCGTCGTTGTCCAGGATGATGACGGCTTTGACGGTGTAGAGGGACGGCTCCTGCGGGGACACAGCCGACGTCACCCATGGGGACACCCGCTGGGGACACCCGGTGGCACCTCGACCCCCCCTGGCAATGCGGTGGCACCGGGGACATGGGGGACCAAGCCCGTGACCGGGACCCCTGTCCAGTGAGGTGTCCCTGTCCCCATCAGTGTCACCATTCCTGTTATTGTCCCCATCACTGTTAGTGGCCCCCATCGGTGTCACCACCACTGTCAGTGTCCCCATCCCTGTTATTGTCCCCAGCAGTGTCCCTGTCTCTCTCACTGCCACCATCAGTGTCACTATCAATATCAGTGTCCCCATCCCTGTTGTCGTCCCCATCAGTGTCACCATCCCTGTTGTTGTCCCCATCACTGTCACCATCACTGTCCCCATCAGTATCACTGTCCCTCTTATTGTCCCTATCAGTATCCCCGTCCCTATCACTGTCCCCATCAGTGTCCCCATCCCTGTCACTGTCCCCCCATCAGTGTCCCCATCCCTGTATTGTCCCCACCAGTGTCCCTGTCTCTCTCACTGCCACCATCAGTGTCACTGTCAATATCAGTGTCCCCATCCCTGTTGTTGTCCCCATCATTATCCCCATCAGTGTCACTGTCCCTCTTATTGTCCCTATCAGTATCCCCGTCCCTATCACTGTCCCCATCAGTGTCCCCATCCCTGTCACTGTCCCCCCATCAGTGTCACCGTCACTGTCAGTAGCCCCATCAGTATCACTGTTGCTGTTATTGTCCCCATCAGTATCACTGTCACTGTCCCCCGTCAGTGTCCCCATCACTGTCTGTGTCCCAAACGGTGTCCCCCATCACTGTCTGTGTCCCTGTCAGTATCACCGTCACTATCAGCGTCCCATCACTATCAGTGTCCCCATCAGTGTCACCATCACTATCAGTATCCCCATTGGCGTCCCCCGTCCCTGTCACTGTCCCCATCAGTGTCCCCATCGCTGTCCCCGTCGCTGTCCCCCGCGGATCCCGGGCGCTCCCGAGCTCCCGGGACCAAGTTCTGTGATGCACTGACTGTCTGTAGCTACAGCCGGAGTGTAGGACAGAACCTCGCCCCGGGCGCTGCCAGCTCGCCAACGGCCACCAAGGGCCACCGACGGCCACCAAGGGCCACCGAGGGCTACTGAGGGCCACCGAGGGCCACCGAGGGCTACTGAGGGCCACCGAGGGCCACCGACAGCCACCAAGGGCCGACAGCCACCAAGGGCCACCAAGGGCCACCGAGGGCTACCGAGGGCCACCAAGGGCTACTGAGGGCCACCAAGGGCCACCGACAGCCACCAAGGGCCACCAAGGGCCACCGACGGCCACCAAGGGGCCACCGAGGGCTACTGAGGGCCACCAACGGCCACCGAGGGCTACTGAGGGCCACCAAGGGCCACCGACAGCCACCAAGGGCCACCGAGGGCCACCAAGGGCTACTGAGGGGCCACCAAGGGCCACCAACAGCCACCAAGGGCCACCAAGGGCCACCGACAGCCACCAAGGGCCACCGAGGGCTACTGAGGGCCACCAAGGGCCACCGACAGCCACCAAGGGCCACTGAGGGCTACCAAGGGCCACTGAGGGGCCACTGACAGCCACCAAGGGCCCACCAACAGCTATTGACAACCACCAACAGCCACAATAACCACTGAGGGTCACCAATGGCCACCAAGGGCCACCGAGGGCTACTGAGGGCCACCAAGGGCCACCGACGGCCACCAAGGGCCACCGACAGCTATTGACAACCACCAACAGCCACAATAACCACTGAGGGTCACCAATGGCCACCAAGGGCCACCGAGGGCCAGCAATGGTCACCAAGGGCCACTGAGGGCCACCAATGGCCACCAATGGTCACCAAGGGCCACGCATGGCCACCAATGGTCACCAAGGGCCACTGAGGGCCACCAATGGCCACCAATGGTCACCAAGGGCCACCCATGGCCACCAATGGTCGCCAAGGGCCACCCATGGCCACCAACAGCTATTGACAATCACCAACGGCCACAATAAACACCAAGGGCCACCAACAGGCACCGAGGGCCACCAAGGGTCACCAATGGGCACCAAGAGCCACCAACAGCCACTAATGGCCACCAAAAGCCACCAGTGGCCATCAGCAACAGCCATCACCCATGGCCACCCCCCCAGGGCCACTGTCACCCCAGCTGGGGACAGTCACCCCCCGGCAGGATGAGGCCACCCCAGGGGCACCCGCGAATTTACCCCCCCACACTGACCCCCGTTTGCCCCATTGCCCCCAATACACCCCCATTTACTCCCCATTTCCCCCCTCACTGCCCCCATTGACTCCCCCCATTCACCCCCCATTTCTTCCACTGGCCCCCCAAGTTTACCCCAATTGCTCCCCCATTTATCCCCCCATTTACTCCACTGGCAACCCCAGTTTATCCCCATTTACCCCCCCCATTGCCCCCCAGTTTACCCCCCTCACTACCCCCCCATTTCCCCAGTTTACCGGCCATTTTCCCCCCACTACCCCCTCGCCCCCCCCCATTTCCCCCCTTCCCCCCCCCGCACCCCAACCGCCGCCCCCCAGTCTCTCCCATTAACTCCCATTAACGCCCATTAAGGCCCCGGCCCCCCCCGGCCCCGCCGCCCTCACCAGGATCAGCGCCTCCATTTTGCGCCCGCCGCTGCCGACGTGGAGCCGGAAGAGGGGCCGCCGCTCATTGGCTGCTCGCCTGCCAGTCACGCCCTTGAGGACCGCCCCTCCGGGCTGATTAGACGAGCCGATAATCTAGTTGGCCAATCGCGACGCAGGTACGAGCGGAGGGCGGGCTAGCTTTTCCCGCCCTTCCCGCAGTGGCCTCTGATTGGAGAGGCGAGCCGTCCGTCACGGCCGCTCCGCACTCCCGGAAGCCGCGGGGGCGGCGCAGTTCCCATGGTGACCAGGGAAGCGCTGACGTCACCCTTTTGCCAGGTTCACCCTGCGGTTGGCTGGCTCGCCAACCACGTGACCGGAAGCGTTTGCCCTTTCAGTGCTTGGCCACATGCCCATAGGTGGGCGGGGCCACCTGTGACATTTGGCTTCTGTAGGGTCAGGAGGGTGACATGGGGACACAAGTGGGGGACATGGGGACACATGGGATATGGGGGACAGGGGGATGAGGGGACATGGGGGCACGTGGGATATGGGGGATGTGGGGACATATGGGGACACCAGGGGACAAGTGGGGTGCGAGGGGACATGAGGAATGTGGGGGGACAAAGGTGACAAAGTGGGGACAGCAGGGGATGTAGGGGGACACAGGGACCCAGCAGCGTCCCAGTGTCACCGCGGGGGGGATGGGACACCCGGATGCCTGCGTCCCTCCATGCGGTTTTGGGGTAGGGGGGTGGCGGATGCCCTGGGCCCCACTGATAACGCCGGGGGTGTCACACGTGTCCCCTGTGTCCCCCCCCCCGTGTCCCCCGCGGGGGCCCAGAGTCGGGCAACCGCCAGTGGCTTCCTGCACCCGGACGCCTGGGTCCCCCGGGGAGGGCGCGGGGGGGACAGGGAGGGACGCACGAGTGTCCCCTGTCACTGGCCCCCAACCCCTGTGTCCCCTTGTCCCCCTGACCCCATCAATGTCCCCCTGTTGTGTCCCCTTGTCCCTGTGACCCCGTGATTGTCCCCGTGTCCCCCCGTTGTGTCCCCTTGTCCCTGTGACCCCATAATGGTCCCCATGTCCCCCAGCTGTGTCCCCTTGAAGTTAATAGATACATTGTAAATAAGAAACTAATCAATTAGTGATGTAAATGAGCGCTAATTGCGCTTGTGCCGAGGTGGGGAGGGCAACCTGGAGCCCCCCAAAGAGGCTGCAGTACCGGTACCTGCCGCTGGGTGGCAGCAAAGACCGCGGAATAACCCCCCCCGGGTAACCCCTTGATGCGACCGGTTCTTAACATTGATGTATTTTGGGTTAAAAACCCGCAATAATTGTAATCAACACGCCATAATTGTAATCAACACGCCATAATGGTAATCAACACGCAATAATTGTGCGGGTATGAGCAACGCGAGAGCGTTGGATGCACTTTGGATGATGATTCCCCAGCGCTGTCAATAAAATGCCAATGAACACCGTAATTAAGTTTATTCCTCCGTTTCACCCGTGTCCCCCAATTGCACCCACGTGTCCCCTCCTCCTCTCGTCCCCGTGTCCCCATGACGTCCCCTATTTTTGTCGCCACACCCCCCGTTTCCCCATCCCCTTGTCACCCTTTTGTGTCCCCTATTCCTGTGTCCCCACCCCCCCCCCCATCCCGGGTTCCTGCCCCCCCTCCCTTCCCCCCCCGCCTTGTCCCCAGGGTGTCCCCGGGGCGGGTCCCCCGTGCCAGCGCTGGGGGTGGCGCTGCCGGGCCCGTTACTTGTCCCCGCGTGTCCCCGCGTGTCCCCGCGTCCCGCCGGGCAGCAGGTGGGTCCCGGTAATGGGGGGGCGGGTGTTCGGGGGCGGGCAGGAGCAGGCAGGGAGCAGAGAGAACACAGGCAGGATTGGGGTGCAGACTGGGAGCAGGACACAGGAAGGGATTGGGGTGCAGGCAGGGACATGCAGGAGCAGGCAGAGTGCAGGCAGGATACAGATATAACACAGGCAGGGACAGGCAGGACACGGGTAGGACACAGGCAGGGACAAGAAGGGACAGGCAGGGACGGGCAGGATTTGGGGTGCAGGCAGGGACATGCAGGAGCAGGGACAGGCAGGACACGGGCAGGGATGGGCAGGGACAAGAAGAGACGGGCAGGGGCAAGAAGGGACAGGCAGGACACAGGCAGCGACAAGAAGGGACAGGCAGGGACAAGCAGGGACAAGCAGGGCACAGGCAGGGACAGGTAGGGACAAGAAGGGATGGGCAGGACAGACAGGCACAGGCAGGAGCAGGCAGGGCACAGATAGAACACAGGCAGGGACAAGAAGGGACAGGCAGGACACAGATAGAACACAGGCAGGGACAAGAAGAGGCAGGCAGGACACAGGCAGGGACAAGAAGGGACAGGCAGGACACAGATAGAACACAGGCAGGGACAAGAAGAGGCAGGCAGGACACAGGCAGGGACAAGAAGGGACAGGCAGGACACAGGCAGGGACGGGCAGGGACAGGCAGGACACAGATAGAACACGGGCAGGGACAAGAAGGGACAGGCAGGACACAGGCAGGACAGGCAGGGACAGGCAGGGACAAGCAGGGCACAGGCAGGGACAGGTAGGGACAAGAAGGGATGGGCAGGACAGACAGGCACAGGCAGGAGCAGGCAGGGCACAGATAGAACACAGGCAGGGGCAAGAAGGGATAGGCAAGACACAGGCAGGACAGGCAGGGACAAGAAGGGACGGGCAGGACAGAGATAGAACACAGGCAGGGGCAAGAAGGGATAGGCAAGACACAGGCAGGACACAGGCAGGGACGGGCAGGGACAGGCAGGACACAGATAGAACACAGGCAGGGACAAGAAGGGACAGGCAGAACACAGGCAGGGACGGGCAGGGACAGGCAGGGTGTCCTGGCCGAGCGCCAGCGCGTTGGTGACACGGGGACCCGGCTCAGCCCCGGGCGGGAACAGCCGGAAACGGCCCCAACGGCTGCGGGGAGCGGGGGGGGACATGGGGACACACACACACACACACACACATGGGGGGTGGTGGCGGCCACGCCGCTCGGTCCTTGTGCAACGTCCCGGCGTTGGGCAACGCGGTGGCGCAAGGTGGGTGGCGCCTGGGGGCACCCATGGGTGGGGGCATCGCCCCCCCCCATTGCACCCCATTACCCCCGCTGCACCCTGAAAGCAGAAGTGGGAGCGGGAAGGGACCCAGGCGTCCTGCGGGGGGGGTCAGTGTGTGCCCCCCCCATAACCCCTTATCTGGGGCGGCAGGAGGAGGCGACGCTGCGGCTTCAACATGGGGGACCCCGAGGTGAGCGGGGGGGTCTCAGAGGTTGGGGGTCGCACTGGGGAGGGTTGAGGGGGGGTCTGTGTGCCTGGGGGGGTGTGATATGGGAGGTCAGGGTCATGAGTGGGAACTGAGGGGGGTCTGGGCATGATTCGGGGACTGAGGGGGGCGCTAGGACCCGGAGGGCTCCTGGGGGGCCATTGGGGCGGGGCCATGGGCCGCCCGCAGCCAATCAGATCCAACGAGGCGCTTTGTCCCGCAGACGCTGGGGGCGCTCGGGGAGCTGGGGGGGCGGTGGCCGCCCTTGGCTCCGCCCATAGCCCCGCCCCCGCCGGGCCCCGCCGAGGTGGAGATCACGTGGCAGGAGATCCTGTCGCTCAGCGAGCTGCAGGTGGGCCACGCCCCCTCAGTGTGGCCACGCCCCCTCTGCAGGCTCCTACCGCCCCCTGCCGGCCACCAGGGTGCACCCCAAAACGTTCCTGCCTTGGGACCCCCCCCGCTGCACCTTCCTGAACCTCCTGAGACCCCCATTGTACCCCCCCGAAGCCCACCTCCCAATTGCACCCACCTCCCTCTGGGACACCCCCACTGTATCCCCCCCATTGCACCCCTCTCCCGAATGCACGCATCTCCCCCTGTGACACCCCCATTGTATGCCCCCCCCAATTGTACCCACCTCCCCTTGGCACCCCTGAGACCCCCATTACACCCCCCACTGCACCCCCCCTGCCTCTGAACCCTGAGACCCCCATTGTACCCCTCCCCCCAATTGCACCCACCTCCCCTTGGCACCCCTGAGACCCCCATTACACTCCCCACTGCACCCCCCTGCCTCTGAACCCTGAGACCCCCATTATACCCCCCCACTGCACCCCCCTGCCTCTGAACCCCCTGAGACCCCCATTGTACCCCTCCCCCCAATTGCACCCCCCTCCCCCTGGCACCCCTGAGACCCCCATTATACCCCCCCACTGCACCCCCCTGCCTCTGAACCCTGAGATCCCCATTGTACCCCCCCCTCCCAATTGCACCCACCTCCCCCTGGCACCCCTGAGACCCCCATTGCAGTGGGGTATCCCCACTGCACCCCCCTGCCTCTGAACCCTGAGACCCCCATTATACCCCCCCACTGCACCCCCCTGCCTCTGAATCCCCTGAGACCCCCATTGTAAACCCCCCCAATTGCACCCCCCTCCTCCTGGGACACCCATTGTCCCCACGCCCAGCCTTTGAACCCCCCAATTTGCTCCCCCCAGGTCACCCCCATTGTTCTCCCCCCGGTCCACCCCCCTGACCCGCTTTCTCCCCCCAGGGCCTGGACGTGTCAACCGCCCCCCCATTCCCCCCAGCGCCCCCTCCGCTTTACCCCCCCGCTCCCCCGCCGCTCCCGCCCCGCTGGCCGCTGCCGCTGCCGCCCGAGGCGCTGGTGGCTCTGCCGGCCGAGTCGTTCCGAGCCGCGCTGGGCCGGGCCCGCCTGTCGGGGGCGGAGGTGGCGCTGGCCCGCGACATCCGCCGCCGGGCCAAGAACAAGGTGGCGGCGCAGAGATGCCGGCGCCGCAAGCTGGAAGCGATCGCGGGGCTGCGGGAGGAGCTGGGCCGCTTGGGACGGGAGAGGGAGCGGCTGCTCAGGGTGCGCGGGGGGCTGCGCAGGGACCTGGCCAGGGTGGCGGCCATGGTGCGGGGGGTCATGGGGGACGGGGGGGACCTGGGGATGCTGGGGAATGAGGGAGTGATGGGGAATGGGGGGGTCCTGGACAATGCGGGGGTCCTGGGGAATGAGGGAGTGATGGGGAGTGGGGGGGTCCTGGACAATGGAGGGGTCCTGGACAATAGGGGAGCCCTTGACAATGGGGGGGTCCTGGGGAATGAGGGAGTGATGGGGAGTGGAGGGGTCCTGGACAATGGAGGGGTCCTGGACAATAGGGGAGCCCTTGACAATCCGGGGGTCCTGGGGAATGAGGGAGTGATGGGAAGTGGAGGGGTCCTGGACAATGGAGGGGTCCTGGACAATAGGGGAGCCCTTGACAATCCGGGGGTCCTGGGGAATGAGGGAGTGATGGGGAGTGGGGGGGTCCTGGACAATAGGGGAGCCCTCGACAATGGGGGGGTCCTGGGGAATGAGGGAGTGATGGGGAGTGGGGGGGTCCTGGACAATAGGGGAGCCCTCGACAATGGGGGGGTCCTGGGGAATGAGGGAGTGATGGGGAGTGGGGGGGGTCCTAGACAATGGAGGGGTCCTGGACAATGGGGGGGTCCTGGGGAATGAGGGAGTGATGGGGAGTGGGGGAGTCCTAGACAATGGAGGGGTCCTGGACAATAGGGGAGCCATTGACAATAGGGGGGTCCTGGGGAATAAGGGAGTCCTGGACAATGGGGGGGTCCTGGGGAATGCAGAGCTGATGGGGAATGGGGGGGTCTTGGGGGACAGGGTGGTCCTGGACAATGGGGGGACGCTGGGGGTGCTGGGGAATGGGGGAGTGATGGGGAACAGGGGGGAGCTTGAGGATGCAGAGGTGATGGGGAATGGGGGGGGTCCTGGGGAACAGGGGGACCCTGGGGAACAGGGGGGTCCTGGACAATGGAGGAGCACTGGGGGTGCTGGGGAATGGGACAGTGATGGGGAATGGGGGGGGTCCAGGGGGATGGGGGGATCTTGGGGCCAATGGGGAATAGGGGGGCCCTGGGGAATGCAGAGCTGATGGGGAATGGGGGGTTCCTGGGGGCCCTGGGGGTGCTGCGGAATGGGGGAGTGATGGGGAATGGGGGGGTCCCAGGGAATGTGGAGGTGATGGGGCACAGGGAGGTCTTGGGGGACAAAGGTATCCTGGGGGACATGGGGGCGACAGGGAATGGGGTGCCCCTGGGGGTGCTGGGGGACATTGGGGTCCTGAGGCACAGGGGGGTGATGGAGGATGAGGAACTGCCCCCCCCCAAAAGCCTTGGGCTGCACCTGGAACCTGATGCGGGGGGCACATTGAGGGAATGAGGGGGGCTGCACCCAATGGGGAGCGGGGGAGGCTTGGGTGCACCCCAGAGCACCCCTGTACCTGATGGAGTGCTGGGGGGCCCTTGGGTGCTCATGGTGCCATTGTGAACCCCATAGAGCCCAAGGGCACCACTGGGTGACCCCTGTGCCCCATGGCACCCTTGGGTGACACCTGAACCCCCTGGGGTGCTGGGGGGCCCTTGGGGTGACATCTTGTACCCCACAGAGCCTCACAGCACCCTTGGGTGCCCCCTGCACCCCACAGCACCCTTGTGTGCTCCCACATCCCCAGAGCCCAATGAACCCAGGGTCCTGTCCCCAGTGTCCCCTGTACAACCCCAGGGT
This sequence comes from Columba guinea, assembly GCA_032206185.1. Classification (NCBI taxonomy): domain Eukaryota; kingdom Metazoa; phylum Chordata; class Aves; order Columbiformes; family Columbidae; genus Columba; species Columba guinea. The sequence goes on along the minus strand of JAVLUU010000474.1, from coordinate 59,009 downwards.
GTCCCCAGTGCCCCCCAGCTCTGCAGGTGACACCCTGGGGACACCCGTCACTGTCACCTCTGTAAACAGACAATAAACCAGCTTGGATGGGGTCAGCACCTGTGTCGCCTCTGTCACCGCCTGTCCCAGCACCCTGGGGTGACACATTCCTGCCACCTCTATTCCTTCTCTGTCCCTCCAGGGCAAGGAGGTGTCACCCTGTCACCTCAGTTCAGGTGACACATCCATTACTCCTTCCTGCCCTGAGGTGTCACAGCCTGTCACCTCCTGTCCCTGTCTCCTGGGGTGACACGTGGCTCTCACTTTCCCTGTGGTCCCCACAACCTTGTCCCTCATCCCCCCCTTCTCTGTCCCCATTTTGTCCCCTCGCTCCTCATCCCCAGCCCTGTCCCCTCTGTCCTCATCCCTTCTCCTGCTCCCCAGTGCCACCCTGTCCCCTCCATCCTTGTCCCCATCATCTCCATCACTTCCCCATCAGTGTCACCCTGTCCCCCCCATCTTTATCCCCATCACCTCCATCACTTCCCCATCACAGTGTCACCCTGTCCCCTCCATCCTTGTCCCCATTGTCTCCATCACTTCCACATCAGTGCCACCCTGTCCCCCCCATCTTTATCCCCATCATCTCCATCACTTCCCCATCACAGTGCCACCCTGTCCCCCCCATCTTTATCCCCATCATCTCCATCACTTCCCCATCAGTGTCACCCTGTCCCCCCCATCTTTATCCCCATCATCTCCATCACTTCCCCATCAGTGTCACCCTGTCCCCCCCATCTTTATCCCCATCATCTCCATCACTTCCCCATCAGTGTCACCCTGTCCCCCCCATCTTTATCCCCATCATCTCCATCACTTCCCCATCACAGTGTCACCCTGTCCCCCCCATCTTTATCCCCATCACCTCTATCACTTCCCCATCACAGTGTCACCTTGTCCCCTCCATCCTTGTCCCCATCATCTCCATCACTTCCCCATCAGTGTCACCCTGTCCCCTCCATCCTTGTCCCCATCATCTCCATCACTTCCCCATCAGTGTCACCCTGTTCCCCCCATCTTTATCCCCATCACCTCCATCACTTCCCCATCAGTGTCACCCTGTCCCCCCCCATCTTTATCCCCATCATCTCCATCGCTTCCCCATCAGTGTCACCCTGTCCCCCCATCTTTATCCCCATCATCTCCATCACTTCCCCATCACAGTGCCACCCTGTCCCCTCCACCCCGTCCCCTCCCTGTGCCCACAAACGGGTCACAATTACAAAAACACCCTTTTTAAAAATTTATTTACAAGCCCCCCCCTCCCCGGCGAATCCAACACCTCAGGGGTCCCACGGGCGCTGTAAAGAAGGGGACAGTTGTGAGGGGGGTGTCCCCAACCACAGGGGTGCCCCCAGTTTCCCCTCACCCCCCCAGTATCCCCCCACTCACCTGTTGCTGCCCATGGGCTCATTTACCAGCAGCTCCTAAAAGAGCAAAAAGTGGGTGTTAGTGACATGGGGGGGTGACAAGGGACAATAGGGAGGGGACAGACACAGAAGCTGCTCTTACCTACAGCGTCCGTGGTGCTGCGGGGGGGGGGATTTGGAGGGGGGGGGCAACACCAAAGGGACACTATCGGGGACAAGTTGGGAGGTGGCAGCTTGAAATTGGGGTGATATACGGTTTGTTGTGGGGAGAGAAGGAAAAGCCTGAGCTATTCTGGGTGTGCACCACAGTATCTGAGTGTGGAGCTTTGAAATATGGAAAAATCTAATTAAAAAATGATTATTTTATATATATATATATATAAAAAAAAAAAAAAAAAAAAAAGAGACATTTATTCAGCGTCAGGTTGTGTTACAGTCAGCGATCGACAGCACGGGCGCGCAAATAAAAGCGAGGCCCCGGGGGTTTCGGCCTCGTCGGAATGCTTCCACGGCACAGAACAAACTAAAAGGAACCTGGTTGTACAATTAATTAATTACTGAGTCACAAAAAAAATAATACACAGTCCTTGGTGGGTTGGGGGGATCGCGGAGGAGACGCTCGTGTCCGAGGACGTGGTGGCGTCACGAGGGGGGGGGGCGGCCACCGATCCCCCCCCCCCCCCCCACTGCCAAAGGGGCCGCGGTCACAAGCGGTGTCACCTGCGGCGGCCCTGTCCCCTCTCTTGACTCGCCTCTCCCGCTAAGCTTGGTGTCCTGTGGATAACAGGCAATGATATTAATCTAAAAGGTGCATTTTGTGGGGGGGGGTTATGTGTAGTTTAATATAGGGCTCACCTGGGTGTTAAAACCTCCTGCCGCCGCCGTAGCTGCCGCCGCCGCTCGAGCTGCCGTAGCCGCCTGTGTAGAGGGGGAAAAAGGCTTTAAAAATGCTGCTTTTTTGCAGGTACCCACCCAAAATGACCTAAAAAAGCGCTGTGGTAGTGCTACAAATGCAAAAGAAACCAACACGGGGACATTTGGTGGCTACAGAAGGCGATTTGTGGTGGCTTCGGGTTCCATCAGCAAACGGTTCAGCGACAAAGCGCGGCGATGGCGCTTTTAAAAAGGTTATTTTTTAAAACATTTTTATGATTTCAGGCTGTAGTGTTGCCCAGGTGGCCAAAAAGCCGCCAGCGATGACCGTCCCCCACTGTCCTGGGGAGGCCAAACCGCGAATCCTGGGGGCAGTTTTGGGACCCTCAAAATGGTGGCGCCAAGATGACCTGAGGGCTCAAAATGTGGCACCAAAATCACCTCAAACCACAAAATTTCAGCCCTAGGGCACCAAGATCACCTCAAAACACAGAATGGTGGCACCAAGGCCACCAAGATCACCTCAGGGTTCAAAATGGCAGCACCAGGGGTGGTGGGATCACCTCAGCTGACAAAACTGGGGTACTAAGATGACCTAAAACCACAAAATTGTGGCCTCAGGGGCAGCAGAATCACCTCAGGGCTTGAGAAGGCAGTAAAATAATCTCAAAACACAGAACAGTGGCACCAAAATTTTGGGGAAACAAGCAAACCCCCCACCCCTCCCCCCGGACTCACCGCCGCCGTAGGGGCCCGAGCTGCGCCCCCCAAAATTGCCGCCCTTCATGGGGCCGAAGTTGGACGCCTGGTTGTTGTAACTGCCGAAGTCATTGTAGTTCCCCCCGCCGCCAAAATTGCTGCCTGGGGTGGGGGGAAAGGAGGGAGAGGGTGGGTATGGGGAATTGGGGGACACCTGAGGGTCTGTGGGGGGCTAATGGGGAGACTAGGGGCACTGGGGAGCTTGTGGGGGGGTTAATGGGGAGCACAGAGTCACCCCATGGCCATGGGGGTTTAACTGGGAGCCCAGGCAGGGGAGGTATACCTGGGGGCCTGGGCGAGCGAGGTATACCTGGGGGCCCAGGCAGGGGATTTAACTGGGAATGCAGAGACTGGTGGTGGGGTTAACTGGGAGTGCAGGGAGTGGTTTAACGGGGAGCCCGTGGGAGGGTTTAACTGGGAGCCCAGAGTGGGGTCTAACTGGGAATGCAGAGACTGGTAGTGGGGTTTAACTGGGAGCACAGGGAGGGGTTATATCTGGGAGCCTAGGCAGGGGGTATATCTGGGCGCCCAGGCAGGGGGTATATGTGGGAATGCAGAGACTGGTGGTGGGGTTAACTGGGAGTGCAGGGAGTGGTTTAACTGGGAGCCCAGAGTGGGGTCTAACTGGGGATGCAGAGAATGGTGGTGGGGTTTAACTGGAAGCGCAGGGAGGGGGTATACCCGGGTGCCCAGGCAGGGGGGTATATCTGGGAGTCTGGAGGCACTTGAGGAATTGGTGGGGGCAGTTAATAGGAAGCCTGGGCAGGAGCTGGCTGGGAGATTAGAAGCACACAAGGAATGGGGGGGTTTAACTGGGAGCCCAGGGGCTGGGAGCACCCAGGAGAGTATTTAATGGGGGTCTGGGGGCACCCCACTGTCAGAATGGGGTTTAACGGGGAGCCCAGAGTGGGGTCTAACTGGGAATGCAGAGACTGGTGGTGGGGTTTAACTGGGAGCGCAGGGAGGGGATTAACTGGAGCCCAGGCAGGGGAGGTATACCTGGGCGTACAGGAATGGCAGGTGGGGGAGCAGGGTATATCTGGGTGCCCAGGCAAGGGAGGTATACCTGGGAGCCCAGGCAGGGGGAAGGTGTACCTGGGCATCCAGGCAGGGGAGGTATACCTGGACGCCCAGACAGGGGAGGTATACCTAGGGACCTGGAGGCACTGAAGGAATTGGACCCACTGTCAGAATGGGGTCTAACTGGGAGCCCAGAGGCACCAGACGAATTGGGGAAGGGGTTAACAGGGAGCAAGTGGGAGCCTGGGGGTCCCCCCTGGTTTAACTGGGAGCATCCAGGAGTGTTCAATGGGGGTGTGGGGGCACCCCACTGTCAGAATGGGGTTTAACTGGGAGCCCAGAGATCTGGGAGGGATTTAACAGGGAGCCTTGGGTGGGGGTGTTTAACTGGGGGTCTCTGGGCACCCCACTGTCAGAATGGGTTTTAACCGGGAGGCCAAAGCCAACCAGAGATCTGGGGGACGGGGAGGATTTAATGGGGAACCCAGAGGCACTGTGAGCTTTGGGGTGATTTAACTGGGAGCCCAGTGGCCTGGCGGGGGGGTTAACTGGGAGCCTGGGGGAGTGTTTAATTGGCGATCTGGGGGGGGGGGGCACACTCTCAGAATTGGGTTTAACTGGGAGCCCAATGGCCTGGGGGTTGGTTAACTGGGACCCCAAAGGCCTGAGGGGGGGGGGGGTTAGTGGGGAGCCCAGAGATCTGGGGGAGGGTGATGAACTGGGATCCTAAAGGCACCCAGAGGCCTGGGTGGGTTTAACTGGGAGCCCAGAGCCCTGGGAGGGGGGGTTAACGGGAAGCCTGGAGTCACCCCATGGCCCAGAGAGAGATTTGGAGGTCTGGGGGGTTCCCACCTGTCCCTGCTTCAGAGAGGCCGTTCCGCACGGCGAGCGCAGGTCCCCGTGCCGGGCGCCGGCCCCCGCTGCCGCCGCCGAAACCGCCGCCACCGTTGTTGTAACCGTCGTAGGTGCTGCCGCCGCCATAGCCCCGGTTGCCGCCCGAGTAGCCGGGGCCGCCGCTGCCGCCGTAACCTGGGGGCGGGAAGAGAAAAAAGAGCTGGGGGCTGAGCCACATGTTGGTGTCCCCAAGAGGGGTGGCAGCTGATGTGTGTCCCCCCAGAATCACTTACCGCGGCCACCGAAGTTCCCGCCGCGATTGAAGTTGTCGTTACCGCCAAATCCGCCTCCGCGGCCGCCGCCGAAGTTACCGGATCCGCTGCGGCCTAGGAGAGGGGGCGGCGGGGGGGGGACAGCCTTTAGGAACAGCACAGGCAGCGGGTTTAGCGGCGGTGGGGGGGTGGGTTTGGGGGGGGGACGCCGGGCCGTGGGCTCACCTCGCTGGCTGGCCGAGGCGCTGGCCATCTCCTGCTTGGAAAGCGCCTTCCGCACCTCGCAGTTGTGCCCGTTCACCGTGTGGTACTTCTGGACTGCACGGTAGGACATAAAACTTAGGGGCATGGGGTAAAACTTTGGGGCGAAGGTAAAATTTAGGGGTAAAAAAGCACGAAATCGGGTGCCCCGCTCATTTTCGGCACACATTTTGGACTTACTGACTATCTTGTCGACGGAGTCGTGGTCGTCGAAGGTGACGAAGGCGAAGCCGCGCTTCTTGCCGCTGCCGCGGTCCGTCATGATCTCGATGACTTCGATTTTGCCGTACTGGCCGAAATAGTCCCGCAGGTGATGCTCCTCCGTGTCCTCCTTGATGCCGCCCACAAAGATCTTCTTGACTGTGAGGTGGGCGCCGGGGCGTTGCGAGTCCTGCGGGGACACCCCAGGGTGGGTTTGGGGTCTGGGGAGCCCCCCTGGTGGCGTTTCACCCCCCCATTGGGGACAATGACAGCGATGTCCCCTCCGTACCTCTCGGGACACGGCTCTCTTTGGTTCGACGACTCTGCCGTCCACTTTGTGCGGCCGGGCGTTCATGGCAGCGTCAACCTCCTCCACCGAGGAGTACGTGACGAAGCCGAAGCCTCGTGAGCGTTTGGTGTTCGGGTCCCTCATCACCTGCGGGGACGAGGACACGTCAGGTGTGTGACCCCCCCCCCCCCAATAAACCACCCACCCCCTTCCATGGGGATGTGAATCCGTTCCCTCCACTCCCCTCGTTACCCTGTCAGTGCTGGGTCACTGACAGCTGTCACTTGTCACCCACCCCCCCACACAGTGGTTCTGGGGACAGAAAGGACATGCGGGGGGCACAAAGGGGGTGTTTGGGGGGGTCCTTACCACGCAGTCGGTCAGGGTGCCCCATTGCTCAAAGTGGCTGCGGAGACTCTCGTCTGTGGTTTCAAAGCTGAGGCCGCCGATGAAGAGTTTGCGGAGCTGCTCGGGCTCTTTTGGAGACTACGGGGACAAGGGTGTGAGAAAGGGGGACTCACACCGCTGTCCGACCCCCAAAACTCCTACATGGGATCCCCTTGTGCTGTCCCAGCTCCAGGGAGGCCCTGGCACCCCAAACTTCCTCCCTGGGGTCCCCACAGCCCCAGGGAGGCCCTGGCACCCCCAGTCCCCCCTCACTGAGCCCTCTGCACTCCATCTTCTCTGTCTGCAACCCTCATCACCCCCAAATCTTCTCTATGGGGCTTCCTCGCGCTCCTCCAGCCCGAGGGGGGGCCTGTCATACCCAGCACTGTCCCCAGCCCTGGGGAGACCCCATCACCCCCAGACCCTGCCTATGGACATATCCAGCCCCCACAAAACCCCCTGGGGACTCCAAACTTCACTTATGGGACCGACCAAGCCCAGGGGGTCCCCAGCCCCACTGTGAGGCTACAGGCCCCCTCAAGGGGCCTGAGACCCCCCAAAGTGAATCTGTGGGGCCACCCAGGCCCTAAGGGGCCCCTGAGTCCCCCAACCTCTCATCTGTGGGGCTGCCATGGCCTCAAATGGATGCTGAGTCCTCCAGCCCCCATCTGTGGGGCAGTGCAGCCCCTGAGCCCCCCAAACCCCTTCTGTAGGGCCACCCTGGCCCCAAATGGACCCTGAGCCCCCTCACAGCTCATCTCTGGGACACTGCAGTGTCCTGAGCCCTCCAACCCCCATCTGCGGGGCGCCTAACCCTCAAGCACACCCTAACCCCCCCCCCAAATCCCACCTAAAGGGCAACCCCGGCCCCCAAGTGCCCCTGATTCCCCGCCAAGGCCTCACTTTGGGGGTGGCCGGGGTCTCTACGGGGCTATGGGGCGAGGGCCCGGCCCCTCGCTCTGCGCATGCGCGGAGCCGCCGCCATCGCCCACCCGAGCACAAAGAGCGCGCACGTGGCCCCGCGCGCGGGGCGCCGCGGCGGGGAGAGGGAGGGAGGGAGGGAAGGAGGGGGGAAGAGCCGGCGCGCGCGCGGGGTCTGCGCATGCGCCGCGGGAGCCCCCCGGCGCGCAGCGGGGCGCCGGCGCCTGCGCAGTGAGGGGCAGGCGGGCGGCGCGCGCAGGCGCGGTCCGCGCGGCCCGCGCGGCGGCAAGAGCGGGGCGGCGGGGGCGGGGAGGCCGCGGCGGGCGGCGGGAGCGAACGGCGGGGCGGGGCCGGGGGGCGGCGGGGGCGCTTACCTCGGACTTGGCCATGACGGCGGCGCGGGGCTGGGCGGGCTGGTCGGCGGGCGGCTCAGCGCGCGATGCTCCCTCTGCGAGGCGCCGACACAGAAAGGGGCCGAGCGACGAGAGCGCCGCCGCCTCACTCCGCCGCCCCCGCCGTCCGCCCGCCCCCAGGCCGCTCCCATTGGGTGGTCCCGCCCGCGCCGCGCCCCCACACCGCCTCCTATTGGGCGGTGGGTCTGAGCGGCGCGGCCTCATTGGTGGCGCCCGGCTGCTCCGCCCGCGAGGCCGCCGCTGGTTGGCCGCGGCGAGGGAGGTCCCGCCTCCGCGGCTCACGGATTGGGCGACACGGCCACGGCCCCGCCCTGCGCCGCTTTTCCCGCTCCCGCCCGGACACTCCCCCGCGCTCCTCCGATTGGCTCCCTCGCTGGCGATCCCGCCTCGCACCTCCCTCTCATTGGCTAGAACCTCGGCTCGGCCCTTGCCATTGGCAGGCGCGGCCGTCGCTCAGCGCTGCCCGGCGGCGGGCCCGGCGCAGGTCGGCAAGCGCGGCGCGGTGAGCGGCAGCAGCAGGGCGCGGTGGCGCCGCGGCGGCGAGTCCCGGCGGCGGCGAGAAGGGGCCGCCCGGCCGCCAGCGCCCAAGGTGGGTCTGGCTCGGCGCATGCGCAACGCAAGGCTGTGGGGGGGAGGGGAAGGCGGGCGGACGCATGCGCGGAGCGAGGCCGGCGGCGCCTGCGCGCTGCGGGCGGTTTTGGCGGGCGGAGCGGCGGTGGCTCGGAGGGGCGGCCAGACCGCGGCGGACGGGCCCGCGCCGGATCCGCTCCCCGCCCAGGTAGCGGTTGCGAGCGGCGGACGAATGGAGGGGTGGGGCAGGACAGGGGCGGGTCCGGCCGGCGGGATGGACAGGCGCGCCGGCCAATGGCAGCGGCGGAGGGGCGGGACGGCGCGATGAGTGACGGTTGGCCGGGCCAACGGCGATGGGAGGGGGAGACGGGGCGGGGCGGCGGCGAGCGGCGGACCGCTCAGCCAATCAGCGAGCGGCCGCCGCGGCCTCGCCGGCCAATGGGGAGAGGTGGCGCGCTGTTCGCCCCGCCCCCGCGGCCTGCTCCGTTGTGCGGCACCGGGAGCTGGTCCGGGCTCCGCAGCCCCCGGGTCTGGGGCTGGAGAGCCGGGACCACCCCGTCCGAACCGGTGCTTTTTTACCTCAAACCAGCTCTTTTATTTGCTTGAATACAGCGCTTTATCTCAAAACGCCTCTTTTTTGTCTCAAAACGCCTTTTTTTGCATCAAAAATGAAGCATTTTGCCTGAAAACGGCGCTTTTCTTTTGTTCCTCCGGGACTCCCGCGGGCGGCTTTAGGGATGCGACGCCCCGGGGTTCTGTTGCCGTCCCTTTTACACCAAAGACCCGCCTTTTTTCAATCAAAACTGGCCCTTTTACACCCGAACTCTCCCATTTGACACCCAAAACCTCCCCTTTTACACCCAAAACGTGCCCTTTTACACCCAAACCCACCACTGTAAATCACACCCAGCCCCCCAGGGAACAGAGAACACAAAGAATTTCTTGGCCCCGTTACTATTTTTAGGGCTGAATTTAAAGAAAAAATGCTTAACCCGAGATTTAACAAACCCCCACATTTTGGCTGCGTGTCTTAAAACTTATTGTTCTTAACCCCCTTTTTTTTCATATAACCCTGAGGTTTAAACCCGGGGGGGTTTTACCATTAAGCAGCAAAATGCTGTTGGTTGGGACAGGGGGGTCCCCCCCTCATTGTTTCCCCATTAACCCCCAAAAAGATCCTCCAAAAAAAAAGAGGAAAGTGTGTTATAAATTAGTAAAAACAGGCTTTCCAGACTCATTTTTAGGGGTTTTAAGGCAAATCGCGCAAGGAGGCGCTGGAGGGTTTGTTGGTTTTAAGGGTTTGGGGGGTGATGGGTGGTAGGGGGGGTCACCACTAAACGCATCTTATCCCCCCCCAGGACCCTTGGGCGCTGCGCTATGGGCAAGAGGAGCAAGCGGGCAGCCGACAGCTCGTCCTCGGGTGACGAGGAGGAGTATGTGGTGGAGAAAGTCCTGGACCGGCGCGTGGTGAAGGGCCAGGCCGAGTACCTGCTCAAGTGGAAGGGCTTCTCCGAGTGAGTTGGGGACAGGACAGGGACGATTGTCCTGCCCTTGGGTCACAGCGTAGGGGAAAAGGGACCTGGGGGTCCTGGGGACAGCAGGGTGACCATGAGCCAGCACTGGCCCTTGTGGCCAGGAAGCCAATGGGACCTGGGGTGGGTTAGAAGGGGGTGGTCAGTAGGTCAGAGAGTTCTCCTGCCCCTCTGCTCTGCCCCTGTAAACAGGTTTTAGTTCGGATACTATCAGGATATACTCGGGGAACATATATATATGCATATACACATATATATATATAATATATATAGCTATAGCACCCTGAGAATGCCCGATCTGGGAAGCTAAGCAGGGTCGGGCCCGGTCAGTACTTGGATGGGAGACCAGCTGGGAATCCCGGGTGCTGTGGGCTGAGCCAGCACTGGCCCTTGTGGCCAGGAAGCCAATGGGACCTGGGGTGGGTTAGAAGGGGGGTGGTCAGTAGGTCAGAGAGGTTCTCCTGCCCCTCTGCTCTGCCCTTGAGAAAAGGGTTTAGTTCAGATACTATCAGAATATACTTGGCGAACATATATCTATACATACATATCTATACATATAATATATACAGCCATAGCACCCTGAGAATGCCCAGTCTCATCTGATCTCGGAAGCTAAGCAGGGTCAGGCCCGGTCAGTACTTGGATGGGAGACCAGCTGGGAATCCCGGGTGCTGTGGGCTGAGCCAGCACTGGCCCTTGTGGCCAGGAAGCCAATGGGACCTGGGGTGGGTTAGAAGGGGGTGGTCAGTAGGTCAGAGAGGTTCTCCTGCCCCTCTGCTCTGCCCTGGGGAGACCACACCTGGAATATTGTGTCCAGTTGTGGCCCCTCAGTTCCAGCAGGACAGGGAACTGCTGCAGAGAGTCCAGCGCAGCCACCAAGATGCTGGAGGGAGTGGAGCATCTCCCGTGTGAGGAAAGGCTGAGGGAGCTGGGGCTCTGGAGCTGGACAAGAGGAGCCTGAGGGGTGACTCATTCCTGGGGATCAATATGGAAAGGGGGAGTGTCAGGAGGATGGAGCCAGGCTCTTCTGGTGACAACCAGTGACAGGACAAGGGGCAATGGGTGCAAACTGGAACACAGGAGGTTCCACTTAAATATGAGCAGAAACTTGTTGATGGTGAGGGTGGCAGAGCCTGGCCCAGGCTGCCCAGGGGGGTTGTGGAGTCTCCTTCTCTGCAGACATTCCAACCCGCCTGGTTCCTGTGTAACCTCATCTGGGTGTTCCTGCTCCATGGGGGGATTGCACTGGATGAGCTTTCCAGGTCCCTTCAACCCCTGACACTCTGGGATTCTGTGAAAAGGACCTGGGGGTGTTGAACACGAGCCAGAGTGCGGCCCAAGAGGCCACCAGCACCCTGGTTTGTGTCACCAGCAGGACCAGGGCAGTGACCGACCCCTGCTCTGGGGAGGCCCAACCTCAAATCTTAGGGGCGGTTTTGGGAGCCTCGAAATGGCGAGATCGCCTCAGGGGTCAAAATGCAGCACCGGGGACATGAAAATTGCCTCGAAACACAAAATTGCGGCCTCAGGGGCAACAAAACCACCTCAAAACACAGAACGGTGGCCCCAGGGGCTGCAGAATCACCTCATGACGAGAAAGACCTTGAGGAGCTGGAGTGAGTTCAGAGAGGGAACAGAGCTGGGGAAGAAGCTGGAAAAGGAGGTTGAGGGTGGAAATTTGGGGTGATTTCTTCCCCAAAGGGCTGTGGGGCATTGAACAGGCTGCCCAGGGCAGTGCTGGAGTCACCATCCCTGGAGGGGTGAACAGACGAGGTTCTCAGGGACATTTTAGGATTGGGGTAACGTTTGGACTCAATCTTGAGGGACTTTTCCAACCCAAACGACTCTCTGGTGACAACGGTGACTCGGTGACAGGGAACACAACACTTGGGAGCCGGAGAAGAACCTGGATTGCCCGGAGCTGATCTCGGAGTTTATGCGCAAGTACAAGAAGATGAAGGAGGGAGACGGGAACAGACCCCGCGAGAAGGCGGAGGGAGCCAAGAGGAAAGGGCTGCCCGGCGGAGGGGAGGACGCCCGCGCCAAGAAGAAGAGGGAGGTGAGGGGACAGGGGATGGGCACCCGGTGTCCCAGGTTGGGGACAGGGACCTAGGGATTGGGGACAAGAACCCAGGGGTGGGGACAAAAATCAGGGATGGGGACAGGAACTCAGGGATTGGGGACAGGTAACCAGGGATGGGGACAGGAACCCAGGGAGGGGGACAGGAACCCAACATCCCCATGATGGGGACAGGTGACCAGGTGTGGGGACTGGAACCCAGGGATGGGGACAGGTGACTAGGGATGGGGACAAAAATCCAGGGATGGGGACAGGAATTCAGGAATTGGGGACAGGTGACCAGGGATGGGGACAAGAATCCAGGGATGGGGAGAGGAACCCAACATCCCCATGATGGGGACAGGAACCCAGGGATGGGGACAGGTAACCAGATGTGGAGACAGGTGACCAGGGATGAGGACAAAAATCCAGGGATGGGGACAGGAACTCAGGGATTGGGGACAGGTAACCAGGGATGGGGACAGGAACCCAGGGAGGGGGACAGGAACCAAACATCCCCATGATGGGGACAGGTGACCAGGTGTGGGGACAGGTGACCAGGGATGGAGACAAACCCAAGGATGGGGACAGGTAACCAGATGTGGGGACAGGTGACCAGGGATGGGGACAAGAATCCAGGGAGGGGGACAGGAACCTAACATCCCCATGATGGGGACAGGAACCCAGGGATGGGGACAGGTAACCAGATGTGGGGACAGGTGACCAGGTGTGGGGAAAGGAACCCAGGGATGGAGACAAACCCAAGGATGGGGACAGGTAACCAGATGTGGGGACAAGTGACCAGGGATGGGGACAATAATCCAGGGATGGGGACAGGAACTCAGGGATTGGGGACAGGTAACCAGGGATGGGGACAGGAACCCAGGGAGGGGGACAGGAACCCAACATCCCCATGATGGGGACAGGTGACCAGGTGTGGGGAAAGGAACCCAGGGATGGAGACAAACCCAAGGATGGGGACAGGTAACCAGATGTGGGGACAGGTGACCAGGGATGGAGACAGGAACCCAGGGTGGGGACAGGTGACCAGGGATGGGGACAAGAATCCAGGAATGGGGACAGGAACTCAGGGATTGGGGACAGGTAACCAGGGATGGGGACAGGAACCCAGGGATGGGGACAGGTAACCAGATGTGGGGACAGGTGACGAGGGATGGGGACAAAAATCCAGGGATGGGGACAGGAACTCAGGGATTGGGGACAGGTAACCAGGGGTGGGGACAAGAATCCAGGGAGGGGGACAGGAACCCAACATCCCCATGATGGGGACAGGTGACCAGGTGTGGGGAAAGGAACCCAGGGATGGAGACAGAAACGCAAGGATGGGGACAGGTAACCAGATGTGGGGACAGGTGACCAGGGATGGAGACAGGAACCCAGGGTGGGGACAGGTAACCAGATGTGGGGACAGGTGACCAGGGATGGAGACAAGAATCCAGGGAGGGGGACAGGAACCTAACATCCCCATGATGGGGACAGGAACCCAGGGATGGGGACAGGTGACCAGATGTGGGGACAGGTGACCAGGTGTGGGGAAAGGAACCCAGGGATGGAGACAGAAACCCAAGGATGGGGACAGGTAACCAGATGTGGGGACAGGTGACCAGGGATGGGGACAAAAATCGAGGGATGGGGACAGGAACTCAGGAATTGGGGACAGGTAACCAGGGGTGGGGACAAGAATCCAGGGAGGGGGACAGGAACCCAACATCCCCATGATGGGGACAGGTGACCAGGTGTGGGGAAAGGAACCCAGGGATGGAGACAAACCCAAGGATGGGGACAGGTAACCAGATGTGGGGACAAGTGACCAGGGATGGGGACAATAATCCAGGGATGGGGACAGGAACTCAGGGATTGGGGACAGGTAACCAGGGGTGGGGACAAGAATCCAGGGAGGGGGACAGGAACCCAACATCCCCATGGTGGGGGACAGGTGGCCAGGTGTGCGGACTGGAACCCAGGGATAGGGACAGGTGACCAGGGATGGGGACAAAAATCCAGGGATGGGGACAGGAACTCAGGGATTGGGGACAGGTAACCAGGGATGGGGACAGGAACCCAGGGATGGGGACAGGTAACTAGGGGTGGGGACAAGAATCCAGGGAGGGGTACAGGAACCCAACATCCCCATGGTGGGGACAGGTGACCAGATGTGGGGACAGGTGACCAGGTGTGGGGACTGGAACCCAGAGATGGAGAGAGAAACCCAGGGATGGGGACAGGTAACCACATGTGGGGACAGGTGACCAGGGATGGGGACAGGTGACCAGGGATGGAGACAGGAACCCAGGTGTGTGGACAGGTACCCACGGATGGGAACAGGCACACAGTGTCCCCATGATGGGGACTGTCACCCAGCCATGGGGACAGGCAGCTGCCATCCTCACAATGGGGACAGACACCCAGTGTCACTGCAATGGGGACAGATCCCCAACCCTGTGATCTCCAGCTATGGCACAGCAGGGCTGTGTCCCCTCCCTGTGTCCCTGTCACCCCAAAAACCCCTTTTTTTTCCCCAAATCCACAGAGCAACGACATCGCCCGGGGCTTCGAGCGGGGGCTGGAGCCCGAGAAGATCATTGGTGCCACCGACTCCTGTGGGGACCTCATGTTCCTGATGAAGTGGTGAGGCCACCAGCGTGTCCCCAAGGGGGGGTGACTGCCACCTGTGTCCCCCAGGACCCCCTGACCCCCCTTTATTTCTGTGTCCCCCTTCCCAGGAAGGACACAGACGAGGCCGACCTGGTGCTGGCGAAGGAGGCGAACCTCAAGTGTCCCCAAATTGTCATCGCGTTCTATGAGGAGCGGCTGACCTGGCACGCGTACCCCGAGGACACGGACAGCAAAGAGCGTGACACCCCCCGGAGCTAAGGCGGCCCCCCCCCCGCCTGTACATAGCCCCCCCCCATCTCGTGTGTGTCACCCCCTCTGTGTCCCCTCCCTGCAGCCCCCCTGGGGACAGGGGAGGGGACACTCAAACCCTGGGGGGGGGACACAACACAACGTTTCCTCCCTCACTCCTCTTTGGGGGTGTCTGAAGGGGGGCACCCCCCTCACCTTCGGCTCCCTTCCCTCCAGACCAGGGGGTGGGGCAGGTTTGGGGGGCTCAGCCCCCCCCCCCCTTTTTTTTTTTTGCGCTGTTTTTCTAAAGTTGGTGTTTTTAGCCCCCTGGGGTGTCACTGTCCCCCCGTCCGTCCACCCCAATATTTCCACACAATAAACAATCACTTTTCAGGAGCCGCCGCTTTGCCTGGGGGGTGGGCGTAGCTGGGGGGGCTGTCCCCAGTATGTCCCAGTTCACCCCAGTACGGGGGCGGGTGCCGGTTTCTCCCGTAAGAAAAGGGGCGCACCCCGCGCTCGGACGCCTGGGTCCCCCCGGCCGTGCCTCTGGCGCCACCTGGTGGCCACGCCGCGGCACCGCAGCCCGGGGAAACGGCGCTACCGTGGTGGGCGGGGCCAAGGGGAGCCCGGGGGCGTGGCCTCAGCTCAGGGTCACGCCCACTCCCCGCCGCTGCACCGCCCGCCTCCACCAGGGGTCGCCGTTGTGTCGCGGAAGCCCGCGTGGCACCGCCCCTCCCTCCGTGGGGAAGGGGGCGGGGCGTGCGGAGGCCACGCCCCCCCTGTACTCTCCGTGGGGTCACGTCCCCCGTGTGTGTGTGTGTGTGTGTGTGTGTTTGTTTGTGTCCCGTTGTCACGCGTGTCCTGGTGTGTGTGTCCCGTCCCCCCCCCCCAGCCCCACGGGCGTTCCCGCCGCAAAGCACGATGGGAAACTCCGCGCAAGCAGACAAAGGGCCGGGCCCCGCCTACCCGCGCGGGGCACGCCGGGATGGTGGCGGAGGGAGTGGGCGGGGCCAGCCGAGGCTTTAACTCCCGGCAGGCGCTGTGGTGGGGTCAGGGGGTCAAGGGGCGGGGCCGGCGGGAGTGCGGCCGGTCCGCCCGGCGCTGCGCACAGGTATGCCCGGTGGGGGGGGGGGGGGTGACGTCTTATGACGTGATGCTACGTCATTCGAGGACTTGGGGGGCTGAGGGGCGCTGGGGGGGCTGACGAGGGGCGGTTGTGGGGCAGGGCGGGGTTAACGGGGCGCTTGGTGGCTCCGGGAGCGCAGGGGACGGGGCAGAGCAGCTGGGGCTCTTCCCTTCCCTGGGTCAGGGCCGGAGGGGCCGCTCTGTCACCCCTGGGGTGTCCCTGTCACCCCCCAGGGATCCGCGTCACCTCCCGGGGTCTCCCCGTCCCCCCCGGGGCCTCCTTGTCACCCCCCAGGGCCTCTCTGTCTACCCCGGGCATCTCTTTGTTGCTCCCTGGGGCTTCCCTCTGTCCCCCCCCCCAACATGTCCCTGTCCCCCCAGGGCCACCCTGTCCCCCATGTCCCACCCCAACATGTTGCTGTCCCCCATGTTCCCCCCAACATGTCCCTGTCCCCCCAGGGCCACCCTGTCCCCTGTGTCCCCCCCAACATGTCCCTGTCCCCAGGGCCACCCTGTCCCCCGTGTCCCCCCCAACATGTCCCTGTCCCCCCAGGGCCACCTTGTCCCCCGTGTCCCACCCCAACATTTCGCTTTCCCCCCATGTCCCCCCCCCAACATGTCCCTGTCCCCTCAGGACCACCCTGTCCCCCGTGTCCCCCCCAGCATGTCCCTGTCCCCCCAGGGCCACCCTGTCCCCCATGTCCCACCCCAACATGTCGCTGTCCCCCATGTCCCCCCCCCCAACATGTCCCTGTCCCCCCAGGGCCACCCTGTCCCCCATGTCCCACCCCAACATGTTGCTGTCCCCTGTGTCCCCCCCCAACATGTCCCTGTCCCCCCAGGGCCACCCTGTGCCCTGTGTCCCCTCCTGCAGGGATGCCACCCTGGGGAACAGGCCGGCGGTGACGATGACGGAGCCGGAGCCGCTGCCGGCGGATGAGGACGAGGCCGCCGAGGATGAGGAGGGTGACGAAGGGGACCTGGCGGGGCGGTTCCTGCGGCTGGAGCGGGAGCAGGACGCGGAGCTGCGGGCGCTGTCGCCCTTCGGGGCGCCCGTCACGCACGTGTACCACCCCCTGCAGTACGCGTGGCGGCCCCATCGCCGCTTCGTGCGCCGCTACCTGCGCACCCCGAAACGCGTCCTGTTCCTCGGCATGAACCCCGGCCCCTTCGGCATGGCCCAGACCGGGGTACGGCACCGGGGGGGGTCGCAGTTCATCACTGGGGGGCTTCAGGTTAAGGGAAACTGAGGCACGGGAGTGCCCGGAGGGTCCCAATCCAACCCCATGAGGCCTTAAGTGAGGGAAACTGAGGCACAGGGGTGCTCATGGGGTGCCGAGAGGATCCCAATCCAACCCCATGGGGCATCAGGTGGGGGAAACTGAGGCACAGGGGTGCCCAGAGGATCCCAATCCAACCCCATAGGGCATCAGGTGGGGGAAACTGAGGCACAGGGGTGCCCAGAGGGTCCCAATCCAACCCCATGAGGCCTTAAGTGAGGGAAACTGAGGCATGGGGGTGCTCATGGGGTGCTTGGAGGTCCCAATTCATCCCCATGGGGCATCAGGTGGGGGAAACTGAGGCACGGGGGTGTCCAGAGGATCCTAATCCAAGCCCATGAGGCCTTAAGTGAGGGAAACTGAGGCACAGGGGTTGCCCAGAGGATCCTAATCCAACCCCAAAGGGCATCAGGTGGGGGAAACTGAGGCACGGGGGTGCCCAGAGGGTCCCAATCCAACCCCATGAGGCCTTAAGTGAGGGGAAACTGAGGCATGGGATGCTCATGGGGTGCCTGGAGGTCCCAATTCATCCACATGGGGCATCAGGTGGGGGAAACTGAGGCACGGGGGTGCCCAGAGGATCCCAATCGAACCCCATGGGGTATCACGTCGGGGAAACTGAGGCACGGGGGTGTCCAGAGGATCCTAATCCAAGCCCATGAGGCCTTAAGTGAGGGAAACTGAGGCACAGGGGTTGCCCAGAGGATCCTAATCCATCCCTATAGGGCATCAGGTGGGGGAAACTGAGGCACGGGGGTGTCCAGAGGATCCTAATCCAACCCCATAGGGCATCAGGTGGGGGAAACTGAGGCACGGGAGTGCCCAGAGGGTCCCAATCCAACCCCATGAGGCCTTAAGTGAGGGAAACTGAGGCATGGGGGTGCTCATGGGGTGCCTGGAGGTCCCAATTCATCCACATGGGGCATCAGGTGGGGGAAACTGAGGCACAGGAGTGCCCAGAGGATCCCAATCCAACCCCATAGGGCATCAGGTGGGGGAAACTGAGGCACAGGGGTGTCCAGAGCATCCCAATCCAACCCCATGAGGCCTTAAGTGAGGGAAACTGAGGCATGGAGGTGCTCATGGGGTGCCTGGAGGTCCCAATTCATCCCCATAGGGCATCAGGTGGGGGAAACTGAGGCACAGGGGTACCCAGGGGACACCACACACTGTCCCCATCCATCCCCACAAAGCCCCAGCCAAGGGAAACTGAGGCACAGCATCACCTCCAGGGCTATTTTTGAGTACCACATCCCCTCAGCACCCCCAAACTCCCCCCTAACCCCTTTGTCTTGTCCCTCAGGTCCCCTTTGGCGAAGCCTGGCATGTGCGGGAGTGGCTGCGCGTCACCGGCGCGGTGACAAAACCCCCCGGCGAACACCCCAAGCGCCCCGTGCTGGGGCTGAGCTGCCACCGCTCCGAGGTGAGCGGCGCCCGTTTCTGGGGGCTCATCCGCGCCCTCTGCCCCGACCCCCGCGTCTTTTTCCGCCACTGCTTCGTCCACAACCACTGTCCCCTCCTCTTCCTCGCCGCCAGCGGGCCAGCGGCCGCAACGTCCCCCCCACCGAATTGCCGCCCCCCGAACGCGACCGGTTGCTGGGACCGTGCGACCGGGCGCTGGCGCGAGCCGTGGGGCTGCTGGGCGTGGGGCTGGTGGTGGCCGTGGGGCGCTTCGCCGAGCGGAGGGCGCGCCGGGCGCTGGCGGGGGCGGGCCCGTGAGGGGTGGAGGGGTTACCCCATCCCTCCCCCCCGAAATCCCCGCGCCAACCAGGGCTGGGAGGAACTGGCCAAGGCCAGACTGGGGGAACTGGGAGTGCTGGAGTTGTTTGGGGGGCAGGGGGAGGAGGGGACTGTGCCTCAGTTACCCCAGTTGGGAGGAAATTTGGGGCAGCTCCCAGTCTCCCCAGTTTAACACTACACTTTTTTTCCCATAAAATCGCCCTTTTTGGGTTTCTTAGGGTTTTTTAAGCTTTTTAACCGCGGGGTCTAGGGCACTGTGTGCTCTTGGTGGGGGGAAACTGAGTCACAAGGGGACCCCCGGATGCTCTGTTGTATCCTCCTGTGCCTCAGTTTCCCCTGTTGACAATAAACACTGCATCCCTCATGCCTTGTCCTCGGGGTGTTGTCATTGGGGTGTCACCTGGGGTGTCACTTGAGGGGTCCCTGCTGTTATCACCACTCTTCCTCGAAGCACCCACGGGGTTTGGGGGTGCAGGTATGGAGGGGACACAGGGGCTGGGGGGGACACAGAGGTGGCTTTGAGGGGGATGTGGGGGGACACAGGGGACCTTGGGGGGGACACAGGGCTGGGCAGGGGACATGGGAACGTCTCCCTAAGTGTCACCTGTGTGGATTTGGGTCCCTCTCTCCTTACGTTCCTCCTTCGTCCTTCCATCCCTCCTTCCTCCCTGTTACCCTCTCCCTCCATCCACTCTCCATCCTTACAGCCTTCCCTCCTTCCCCTTCATCTTCCCTCCTTCCCTCCCTGTCCTTCCCTCCTTCTTCCCCTTCATCCTCCCTCCTTCCTCCATCTCTCCTTCCCCTCTTCCTCCCTCCTTCCTTCTGCCCCTGGGGCGCTGGGTTGAGCTGGGAAGGCGCTGGGTTGAGCTGGAAGGCGCTGGGTTGAACTGGGAAGGCACTGGCCTGCCCGCAGCCACTGGAACCGGTTGTGTGGAGCTGTGGCCTCTGGGCTGGTTCTGCGGGGAGAAGCCGCTAGAGAGAGGCAGAGAGCTGCCGGCACCGCAGCCCGGCCTCGAACCGCAGTCTGAGCCCTGGCTCCAAACCCTGGGCCTGGCACCGCAGCCCCGCCTCGAACCGCCGTCCAGGCCCCACAGCCCCCGCCGTGACTCCGCACCCGGGCCGCGAACCCGTGTCCCGTCTGACACGGTCCTCGGAGGGTGGAAGCTTTGCTGAGAGACTGGTGACCTGGACTGGGATGAGCTGGACCGGGATCTGTGGGACTGGGATGAGCTGGACGGGGATGTGTGGGACTGGGAAGAACTGGACCGGGATGTGCGGGACTGGGATGAGCTGGCCTGGGATGTGTGGGACTGGAAAGAACTGGACTGGGATGAACTGGACTGGGATTTGCTGGACTGGGATGAAGTGGACTGGAATATGCGGGACTGGGCTGTGCAGGACTGGGCTGAACTGGGCTGGGATGAGCTGGGCTGGGATTTGCTGGACTGGGATGAAGTGGACTGGAATATGTGGGACTGGGCTGTGCAGGACTGGGCTGAACTGGGCTGGGATGAGCTGGACTGGATTTGCTGGACTGGGATGAAGTGGACTGGAATATGCGGGACTGGGCTGTGCAGGACTGGGCTGAACTGGGCTGGGATGAGCTGGACTGGGATTTGCTGGACTGGGATGAAGTGGACTGGAATATGAGGGACTGGGCTGTGCAAGGACTGGGCTGAACTGGGCTGGGATGAGCTGGGCTGGGATTTACTGGACTGGGATGAAGTGGACTGGAATATGCAGGACTGGGCTGTGCAGGACTGGGCTGAACTGGGCTGGGGATGAGCTGGACTGGGATGAACTGGGCTGGGCTGTGTGGGACTGGGATGAACTGGACTAGGATGTGCAGGACTGCGATTTGCTGGACCTGGGATATATTGGACTGGGATGAACTGGACTAGGATTTGCTGAACTGGGCTAGGATGTATTGGACTGGGATGTATTGGCCTGGGATGAGCTGGACTGGGATGAACTGACCTGGGATGTATTGGACTGGGCTGAACTGGGCTTGACTGAACCGGGCTGGGCTTCACTGGACTGGGATGAGACCACGTTTCCCCCCCAGGTGGGATCCCCCCCATCCCTCCCCCAACCCTTCCCCCCAAATTTCACCACGAGCCTCATTTATTCCCCTTGCTATTTTATGTCTCTGTTAATTAGATAATTAATCTTTATTGGTTCCTTTTATTTTTGATTACTCGCCCCCCCATTCTGTCCCCCCCTCCCATCTGCCAGGCGACATTTTTCTAACAGAGTCTTTAAAATGAAACGTGGGGATGGAAAAAGGGGGAGAAACTACAACTAAAATAAACCCTCTTGAAAATAATTCCCGGGTAAAATAAACCTGGAACTGGGTCATAAAAACAAGAAAATAGCACAATACGAGAGGCAATAAATGTCGTATTTTGCAATAGAAAACATCCTTTTTCATGATTTTCTTTCCCCTCGCTGGGTGTTTTGCATGAGGTGGAGTTTGTTGGAGAGGGGGAATGGAGGAGGAAATAGGGGGAAATAAACCTTTAAAGGGGAAAAAAGGCATTTTCGAGGGACAAAAAGGCCCTTTTAGAGGGAAAAAAGAGTCATTTCCGAGATGAAAAACAGGCCTTTTAGATGGGAAAAAGCCATTTTAGGGGGGGAAAAAAAGGACCTTTTAGAGGTGAAATAAGGGATGTAGAGGGGGGAAAAGTCTATTTAGAGGGAAGAGCTCCCCAAATTTTGGGGTTTGAGGGGGGAATTTGGGGCTGGAGGAGGGAATTTTGGGGCCAGAGGGGGGTGAGGAAGCGGCACGGGGTGGATTGAGAGAGAAAATCCTGGGGGTTTTATACACACATGTTTTCGGTTTCCGAATGATTTTTGTAATAGATTCGCAGTTTTGATTGGAAACATATCCTGATTGGAAATTCATTGATTGGAAATGTCATTGATTGTAAAATTCTGGATTTCAAATGTGTTATTTAAACTCTATTGATTTGAAATTGATGGGTTGAAAATGTATGGATTGAAAACGTATCAATTGAAAACACGAATGGTGGGGGTGGAGGAATGAAAAATGCTGAAGATGCCAAATTCCACCCCTCCCCCCCACTCCCCCGGTGGGGCGTTGGGTGGGGGACGGAGCGGCCCTTCCCTTTCCCTTCCCTTCCCTTCCCTTCCCTTCCCTTCCCTTCCCTTCCCTTCCCTTCCCTTCCCTTCCCTTCCCTTCCCTTCCCTTCCCTTCCCTTCCCTCCCCCTCCCCCTCCCCCTCCCCCCCCCCTCCCCTCCCCTCCCCTCCCCTCCCCTCCCTTCCCTTCCCTTCCCTTCCCTTCCCTTCCCTTCCCTTCCCTTCCCTTCCCTTCCCTTCCCTTCCCTTCCCTTCCCTTCCCTTCCCTTCCCTTCCCTTCCCTTCCCTTCCCTTCCCTTCCCTTCCCTTCCCTTCCCTTCCCTTCCCTTCCCTTCCTTCCCTTCCTCCCTCCCCTCCCCTCCCCTCCCCTTCCCTTCCCTTCCCTTCCCTCCCTTCTCTTCCCTTCCCTCCCCTTCCCTTCCCTTCCCTTCCCTTCCCTTCCCTTCCCTTCCCTTCCCTTCCCTTCCCTTCCCTTCCCTTCCCTTCCCTTCCCTTCCCTTCCCTTCCCTTCCCTTCCCTTCCCTCCCCTCCCCTCCCCTCCCCTCCCCTCCCCTCCCCTCCCCTCCCCTCCCCTCCCCTCCCCTCCCCTCCCCTCCCCTCCCCCTCCCCTCCCTTCCCTTCCCTTCCCTTCCCTTCCTTCCCTTCCCTTCCCTTCCCTTCCCTTCCCTTCCCTTCCCTTCCCTTCCTTCCCCTCCCCTCCCCTCCCCTTCCCTTCCCTTCCCTTCCCTTCCCTCCCTTCTCTTCCTTCCCTCCCCTCCCCCTCCCTTCCCCTTCCCTTCCCTTCCCTTCCCTTCCCTTCCCTTCCTTCCCTTCCCTTCCCTTCCCTTCCCTTCCCTTCCCTTCCCTTCCCTTCCCTTCCCTTCCCTTCCCTCCCCTCCCCTCCCCTCCCCCTTCCCTCCCTTTCCCCTTTCCCCTTTCCCCTTTCCTCCCTTCCTTCCTTCCCCTTTTATTTCCCTTTTCCTCCTGTTTTCCCTCTCCCCCTCATTTTCTTTCCTTCCCTCCATTCCCCCCTCCCCCCCACCCAATTTTGGGTTGAAAACATGAACCTTCGGCTCAAAACCAAACCACACTGGGCCATTTGAGTCACGTCGCCCCGAGCGTTCCCGCTTCCCAGAAATATTCATCTAAATTACTATTAATAAGGGACAGCTACAAGTTAATTGGCGTTCAAATAATTCATTTCAATTTGTTCATATGAAATGAGCTGCCAGAGCCTTCGCGACGCTGGTTTTTCCCTTTGTTTTTCCCCATTTTTTTCCAGATTTACCCCAAAAATCACCCTCAGTCCCACCCCAAACAATCCCCCCCCAATACAATATTGATAGTATTGATGTGATGGATAAAAAACGGCTCCGCCACTGGGAAAAACGAGGGAAATAAGGTGGGAATAAGAGGGAAAAAGGTGGGAAAAGAGGGGAAAAGGTGGGGAAAAGAGGGAATAAGGTGGGAAAAACGAGGGAAATAAGGTGGGAAAAGAAGGAATAAGGTGGGAAATAAGGTGGGAATAAGAGGGAAAAAGGTAGGAAAAAGAGGGGGGAAAGGCGGAAAAGTGGGCAAAGGAGGGGAAAAGGTGGGGAAGATGGAAAAGGGGAAAAAAAGGTGGAGGAAAAAGGTGGAGAAAACAAGGGAAATAAGGTGAGGAATAAGAGGGTAAAAGGGGGAAAGGTGGGGAAAAGTGGGAAAAAGGGGGAAAAGTGGGAAAAAGAGGGAAAAGGGGGGAAAAGAGGGGGAAATAAGGTGGGAATAAGAGGGGGAAAAAGGGGGGGAAGGTGGGGGAAAAGAGGGGGAAAAGTGGGAAAAGGGGAAAAAGAGGGAGAAGGGGGAAAAGGTGGGAATAAGAGGGGGAAAAAGGTGGGAATAAGAGGGGGAAAGGAGGGGGGAAGGGGGGGGAAAAGTGGGGAAAAGAGGGATAAAGGTGGGGGAAGATGAAAAAGAGGGGAAAGGAGGAAATAGGTGGGGGGAAGATGGAAAAAGAGGGGGAAGGTGGGAAAAAGAAGGAAAGAGGTGGGGAAAAAAGAGGGGGGGAAGGTGGGGAAAAAGTGGGAGAAAGGTGGGGAAAAGTTGGAAAAAGGTGGGAAAAGTGGGGAAAGGGTGGGAAATAAGAGGGGTAAAGGTGAATGACATGAATTACAGCAGTGTTTCCCTCCTGCCTTTGCATAAGTCACAGCGCTGGCACCGGGGCTCTTGAGGAGAAGGATGCTCCGCTCAGCCGCCGTAACCGGGAGATAAATAAAGCTCCGGTAAGTCTCGCTTAAATCCATTTTATGGGGTGATTAGAACAAGAGCCATCGCATCAAGGGGTTTATTTGCAGCTTCGTGAAGGTGGCGGAAGTGTTTCCCACCCTCATTCTGAACCCACCAGGAAACACCCCAAATCTTGGGTTATTCTTCGCTTCCCAAGCAAGGAAAGCAAGAGAATTGGGGCTGAGCATGTAGAGTAAATAAATACCCTCCCTGCTTCATCCTAAAAAAAATAGGTTGTAAATTGATATTTCACACCATAAACTGGTTTATTTTAGGATGTAAAATGGTTTTTCTCCCCACAAATAGGATGGTTTGGGGTGAATCAACCCCCCCAACCCCGTGCGGCTCCATTAGCCCTAAACCATCCTCAACAAATGGGTCCCTCGCTGGGAGCATCTCCCCATGCGACACCCCCCGAACAGCTTCCAGCCGCCTGTTCCTGCCCCCCCGGTGCCCAAATCACGCCTAAAGCTTCGCTTAATTTTTCCCCACTGCAGCATCAGTCCCGGCTCCTCTCGCTTTTCCTGCTTAATGAGTGTAACGAGTCACCGGCCTCGTTGCAACAACCTTGGTCACGTTATTGGGCTCCCGCTCTGCTGGATTCCCTCGAATCGGAGCATCCTTGTTTTTGCCAGCAAAGCCGGGCTTTACTGAGCTTCCAGCTGGGTTTTGATGCTGGTTTTTCTCCTCCTTGCAACTGGAAGAAGGGTGAGGATTGACCATGGGCGTCTCCACCAGCAGAATCCACCTGGGAGACCATGACCCATTGCACAAGGGACCTTTTTGGTCTCATTGTGCCTTAAGAGTCATGTTTGGGTATCAAATAAAATACCTTTGAAACCCTGAGGTCTGAGCTCCAGACCCTTGAGAATGAGGAGCGAGTCGTTCATGGCGTGGTGGGACAATGTGATTGTCGTTGTGTGGCCTTGAATCAACTTTCATCTTGACTTTGCCTTGAGTTGGGACCCAGCTCAACAGTTGGGTTGGGTCATGGTGTGGTGGGATGATGTCGCTGTCATTGAGTGGCCTTGAATCGACTTTCATCTTGACTTTGCCTTGAGCTGGGACCAAAGTCAATGGTTGGGTTGGACCATGGCACGGTGGGGCAATGTCACTGTCTTTGGGTGGCCTTGGGTCAGCTTTCACCCTGACTTTGCCTTGAGTTGGGACCCAAGTCAACAGTTGGGTTGGGCCATGACGTGGTGGGACAATGTCACTGTAATTGGGTGGCCTTGGGTCAACTTTCACCTTGACTTTGCCTTGAGTTGGGACCCAACTCAACGGTTGGGTTGTGTCACCGCTCCACCAAACCCAACCCGTATCACTTTAATGGTGAAAGTGCCACTAATTAACCTTCAAAACTCAAATTTTGGGGACAGAAATATTAGAATGGTGCCGCTGGAAGGAGGATTTGGGGTTGGAGGCAGCGGGGCGAGTGCAGGGCTCTGGCCTTGAACTGCCCTGGGCTTTGGCCACCTTGGGGCTGCCAAAATTTACCATGTGCTCGATATTTTGACCATCTCATGTAAGGGTTTTTATGAGGGGCCAATTCTGGGCTGAACCCATGGCACTGGAGGGGGCTGGTATGAGAAATGCCGGGGTTAGCATGCGAAGGGCTTGTGTTGCTGCCTCCTCCTCCCCAATTCTCACCAACCCTTTTATTTCATACTCTTTTCCAAAGGGAATTCCCAAGCTGAGCTGTTTCCCATAGGATCACCCCACTCGGCTGGTCCCACCCCCAAAAAGATGCTGAGAAAACGGTACCATGACGCAACCGCATCACCCGGGCGCTACATTCGGTACCTTCAGGCTCACGGGGACACTCGCGGGGACGTTTATTTCCCCTGGACCAAGGGATCTGCAGAGCATCCTGCATCGTGGAGGGATCTGACCCATCATCATCCTTACGATCAGGTAGGAAACAAGCAGAGCATGGTGCGAGGAGCGGTGACGGCAGGAGGCCGTGGATCAGCGTATTTATGGCCACCGGCAGTCCATTCATCTGCGAGAGCCGTGTAAAAAATCCCTCACCATCACCTACAAGCAGCGTCGCTCGTTAATGGGTATTAGCTCTGACCCGGAGATTTATGTCCCGCTTCCCGCGGGATTGAGCTGAGAGACGGGGCTGGGAATCGCTGACCTGGCTGCTCGGGGCTCCGCGGCGGTGGGTCCAGCCTGGTTGAGCTGGAGGGGTCCTGGGTTTGGGGTTGGGTGGGATTTACATGGTGCTTAGAGTCAGGGGTTTTGACCGGGATGTGGAGATGGAGAGATGTAGCGAGGCAGGGATGGGTGGAGTGATGGGTGGATGATGGAGGGATGAATTGATGGAGAGATGGAGGGATGAATTGATGGAGATATAGAGGTATGGAGAGATGGGTGGATAGATGGGTGGAGGGATGAAGGGATGGGTGGAGGGATAGATGGATGAAGAGATAGAGGGATGAATGGATGGAGAGACAGAGGGATGGAGAGATGGATGGAAGGATGGATGGAGAACACACCCTTCACCTTCCTCCGTGGGATGCTGGAGGAAGAGCATCCCACCAACCCATCAACCCACCAACCCATCAACCCACCAGCTCAGGAGAAGGATCCTCCAGCCAAGGAGCCCCAGGGGATTCCACAAGTGGAGACTTTTGGGGTCATCCCCTCCTCCTGGGCCCCATCCCTGCTCCCCCCACCCCAAAACACCCAAGACCTCCCACCCACAGGTGGTCCCTCATCCCTGGGACCAGCTCAGGAGGGGACCTCAGTGGGTGCTCACACCAGCACCCATGGGCGCACATCCCAAGGCCACACGTTTGGGAGAGAGAAAGATCTTGCTGAGCAGGGGGAGGAGGAGGAGAAGGCTGGAAACACGTTCTGCTCCATGGGCCATCGCTTGGGGCCGACGTCTGCAGATTGCAAAGCAGCAGCAGAAAAAGAATATATAAATATATATATATACACCATAATCGGTTCATTTACGGAGCAAACCGACTCCCGGCATATTAATATCAGATGAGGAGAGGGAACATCTTGATCTTTTCCGCTCAGCGATACCTTGTCCTCTCTCTCTTTTACGGCTCACAACTGGTTTGCCCCTCTCCGCAATCCTCCCCTTTTGTTCGTCTCCGTGCGCAGGAAAAGCCGCTGAAGCGGCTCGAAAACATAATTAGAAATCTAAATATGACATTGCCGTTCCACTCCGAGCCCCCGCGCCATAAAACACCCGCGCTGTGATTTGTAAAAGCCGCAGCGAGTCGGCCGGAGCAGAAAATACACCCGAGCGTCCCGACGGGTGAAGTTCATGATCGCTTCGAGTTTTCAATTACCTCCTATTAATGTATTTACTCGCTGTATCTTTTTATCAAGCTAAAAGTTGTTTTATTTCCTACGCGGGGATGGCTTCACTTGCCTAAATGGCACATATTTCAATATTAAAGCCACCGCGCCATCGTCGCCGGCATGAGAGATGCCTCTGGGGAGCGGAACCGCAGCCGTCGGCGTCTCCGTCCTCTCCCGGAGTTTAATTAAGTGGGAGTTGGTCGTTATGGGTGGTCAGTGCTGACGCCAGCGAGGGGTGGAATGTGCTGGAATGAAGTGGGATTCAGCCCCACCATCCTGCTTGTTGGGAAGGTGCTGGTGGGCAGGGAGAGGGGGATGTCAATGTCTTCTTCCTTCCACATCAATCATCTCCGTGCCTCAGTTTCCATCAGGAGGAGCTCGGAGTCCCAGCTTTGCACTGAACTAAGCTGAATTCCTCCCAAAATGACCCGGCCCGTGTCCCACACTTGGAGAGGAGATGGGTGGTGGGACAAGCTCCTCAGAGGTCCCCAAGATGCCACCGTGGCTCTCGAAGCCCAGGACGCTCCCTATTTTGCTAATATGTGGATATTTGGGACAATTTCTTCCCCAAAGGGCTGTTGGGTATTGAACAGGCTGCCCATGGCGGTGCTGGAGTCGCCATCCCTGGGGGGGGTGAAAAGACGAGGTTCTCGGGGACATTTTAGTGCCAGTTTTGGGTTGAATTTGATGACATTGAGGGTCTTTCCCAACCAAAATGATTCTCTGATTCTGTGCCATCCCAGGGCCCGTTTACGTCATTCCCATGGATGAATCGCGTCGTTTCTCCCCAAAACTCATCCATTTTCAACGACCTCCTTCTTGTGCAGGATGCAACCCCTGCACGAGAGCTTCCCCCACCCTTATTTTTGAGCTGAAACCCAGCGATTTCACCAACACCAGCCCCAAAATCGCCTCCCACCCCCTGCCAAGTTGGGATTCTCCATCCCCCTCCCAACCCCAATCCTACAGGATTCACTTTCATAGGATGTATTATTAGAGGATCTGTCCCTATAGAACTCATTCCTGTAGCATCTATTCCTACAGGATCCATTCCTATAGGACCCATTCCTACAGGATCCATTTCTCTAGGATGCATCCCTATAGGTTCTCTTCCTAGAGGACACACTCCTGTGGGATCTATTCCTATAGGATCTGTGATGTGATTCTATAGGATCCAGCATGCGCTTCCCTGTGATTCTTTCTTATGGGATGGCTTCTTATGGGATTCCTTCCCATACAATCTCTTCCTATAGGATCCATTCCTATAGGATCTAGCCTCCCTTCCCAGGATTCCGGGTTTGTTGGTGGAAACCTTGATCCCCATGTTATCGCTGCTGCTGGGATTATATTTATTTAAGGGAATAACGTCATAATATGTTAAAAAACATCTCAGTGTTTCCAGGTCCATCGAGTCGAGGAACTTCCCCAGCTAAACGAGAACCCGGCTTTTTATGGCAACAATTATGCTAACGATAACATCATTAAACCGCACGACAACGACCCCTAAATCAACCCAGAAAGTTGCCCCTTCAAGAAACACCAAATCATCCCACTCCCAATAAACCGATCGATCGAAGAGGTTCCCCCGACCACCGCGAATCTGCCGGATCTCTTATTTTTTAAGAAGATTATTTATGGTTTCTTTTAGACACCAGATCATTTGGCGCTTGTTTCATCAATTTGTCACTGTTTTTATTGTCACCAATTGCCCATAACTGGAGTGCATTTAAAATGTCATTGATCTTGATATTATGGTGTCATAATATGACAGTAATAGTTGTATCTTGCACAGAAAGCCCACTTCCTAAGATTGATGGCTTTCACCGTACCAATTATATTCTGTCCATCTCAGTGATAAAGAGAGCGTTGGAGGCATTCAATAGATAAATTAGATATCTTTTCAATTATTTCCTTTATTTTATATGGTCACGTGCCTGATTAACAACTTTTTACTTCTGTTATTAGCCGGGAAAATTTTCGGCGCTCAACTCCCTGCGCTTTAATTTTGCCGATGGAATGAAAGATGGCGAGGGCGCTGTAATTGTCTTCAATCTTTCTTGCTCTCCCTGTGAGTACATGAGGGTTTCTCTCTCCTTTTTTTCCCAACATTTAAAGAAAAAAAAGCCCACGAAAACTCATTTTTCCTGGAATCCGGCCCAATCTGTGAGCTCAGCCCTGTTTTCCGCTGAGGTTTCGCTCTGTCTTGTCTTGATTCGAGGGAGTTTTGGTATGCAGAGCATCCCGTGTCAAGGAGGGGACGAGCCCCTTGAGATGAGCGTGGGGGTCTCCAAACCTCCTCCAAAGCCAAGGGCTGCTCACCAGCCCCCCATCGCTGTTCCTGACGCATTTCGGGGGGACACAAAGTGGTTGAGCTCAAGCCTTTGCGGGGATGGAGCCACCATGACCTGCGATTGGTTCTTTTTGAGGGAGAATGGGGCAGTTTTCGGTGGAATTTGGTTAACCCTCTTCAGCTTGGACACTCCCATGATGTTGCTACTGTTGGGGAGAATTATCACCCACGCCCACCCATTGATCACCCACCTTTGTGGGGGATCCTCCAGTCTCTCTCCCTTGGCCACCAAGTGAGTGTTGGGGACCAGTTGGGACCAAGTCTTGGTTCTACATGGTGCCAGCGAGATGAGGTCGCTCCCAACCGAGTTCAGTGATGCTTCGGGTACCACTCTGTGGTGGAAGGAGCCGGTTTGGATGTGCCAGCCTCCACTTTGGGATCCATGAGCACCTGGAAAGACCTGGACTTGGAGCCACAGAAATTATCCAAGGGATGGAACTCTGGAAAGATGGGGACAGACTTTTGAGCAGGGCCTGTCGAGACAGGACAAGGGGTGATGGTTTTAAACTAAACGAGGGAGATTCAGGTCGGATAAAAGGGCATTTTTGGCACTAGGTGGTGAGAGGTGGTGGATGAACCATCCCTGGAGACATCCCAGGCCAGGCTGGACGGGGCTCTGAGCAACCTGAGCTGGTGACGATGTCCTTGCTCATGACAGGGGTGGATAAGGTGGCATTTGAAGGTCCCTTCAACCCAAACCCTCCTTTGATCCCGTGATTCTACGCCCTCATCATCTGGGCAGCCAAAAGGACCAACTCCAGCACTTCCCTGGCCACATTCCTTCTCCCAACCTTCACCCCAAGCTCCCAGGTTGTTGTGAAGGTCCAGGGTTTATAACACATCAAATCCCCCCAAATCACCTTTTTTTCTTCCCATGAGCTCTGGACCAGCCCCAGGGCGATCTCATCCACCCCACTGAAAACATCAGCTGGGAAATATTTCACTGATGGGCAGCAGGGGGGTCTGCAGCTCTTCCCCCCCGAGCCGCAGTTCTTCATCCTGATCGGAGAAACACACAAAGAACAATTCAGGTGGAGTTACCGTAAGGAGATTTATTGCGGCCAGGGAAGCACATGTGATTCGATACCGAAGCATGAATCATGGCGGGACAGCCGGGATGTATTTACATTTGTACCCTGTGCGCATGAATATTGCAAGGAGAATACAAAGTCACGGAGGTGACGACTCTCAGCGGGTAGGGCTGGGGGGGCTCGGTAAGTTATGGGAGGGGGCGGCTGTAAATTTGTGGGTGCACAGGGAATAAAAGGGGTGATCATAAGTGTAAGGTTGGGCTGTATTTGTGCTGCAGGGATTCTCTTCTCTTCTCTTCTCTTCTCTTCTCTTCTCTTCTCTTCTCTTCTCTTCTCTTCTCTTCTCTTCTCTTCTCTTCTCTCTTCTCTCTTCTCTCTTCTCTTCTCTCTTCTCTCTTCTCTCTTCTCTCTTCTCTCCCTCTCCTCTTGTCCCTTCCCTTCCCTTCCCTTCCCTTCCCTTCCCTTCCCTTCCCTTCCCTTCCCTTCCCTTCCCTTCCCTTCCCTTCTCCTTCTCCTTCTCCTTCTCCTTCTCCTTCTCCTTCTCCTTCTCCTTCTCCTTCTCCTTCTCCTTCTCCTTCTCCTTCTCCTTCTCCTCTTTTCTCCTTCTCCTTCTCTTCTCTTTCCCTCTTCTCCTCTTCTCAAAAGTCTTTGGATTTAATAGTTGCTGCAGATGGAGAATCCATCACAAGGGCTGGTTGCATGTATTGATAAAGAACTTTTCACTGATCCTCCCTAAATCTCAACGCAAAACCCGACACCATTTCACGCCGACCCCATCGCCTTGCTTGGCTCCTTGTCACTCAGCTCTTCTCCAAGGTGAGTGTGGTGCTTCTCCGTGGTCTGTGCTGAAGTGGACACCCAACAGTGGCCTTGGCCACCAGCTTGTCCCCATCAGTAGCTTCCCGCTGTCTCACCGTGGAGGGACCAAGGGGGTTGAGTGTCTTGCTAGGAGGTGTCCAGCTCAAAGAGGGGCCATGGGAGAAGGAAAAGGGTCCAGGGTATGGGTCAGACCACTAGAGCCAAGAGCATGGTGCACGCATAGAGGGTGTTCTCAGCATCGCCTCTTGCTGATTTTGGGCCCATTCTGCCAGTAAATGGTCCATTCCTTCATGGAAATTGCCAAACCATGACCATGACCCAGCACGGATGCTTTTGTTCTCCATCGGGGCTTCATGGACTCATCACCCACTTGTGATGAATGAACTTTTAATGGAGAAAAATACATCACCCTATTTTAAGTGGGACGTTTAAGTGAAGCTGATGATTTAAGCAACTTAAAGTCCATTAAACAAAGGGGGAACCTGGATCTTAGAGTCCCATCCATTTGGAGGAGCGTCTGGCCTGGGATAAACATGACGTTAAGTGGCCACCTGAGCATTGCTAAAACAGACATTTGCCTTCCTAATAAAGTGTTTTTAAGCTCTAGTAATGGTTACCTGGAGAGCGGTTCGTGTTAAAATCCCTCTGCTGACATACTTCAGTAGCTGCCCATCAACTAATGGAAATGAGTCATTTAGATGTGAAGACACCGGGAATATTTTGGCTGTATTTAGAGGAGAAGGGGGATGGTACAAGGAGCTGGGTCTCTTCCAACCCTCAGACCTTCCTCTTTTGGTTGTGGGGGGATGAGATGGAGTGGTGAGGGGTGGGTGGGTGGATGGGTGGAGAGAGGGGTGGATGGATGGATGGATGGATGAATGGATGGATGGATGGAGGGAAGAATGGAGGGATGGATGGATGGAGGGACGGATGGATGGATGTCAAAACCAATTGTGTCATAAGAAAGAGCCAATCAGAGATGTTTAGCAGATCCAGTGAGGTCCAGGTCCAGATGTTTAGCATCCAGTGAGGACTTTGCTTTTCTGTCACTAAGTGATAGGACAGAGGCTGGACTGGAGATCACTGGGTTTCCATCAACCACATCTGGAGCTGGTCCATCTAAGTTAGCAGAGATGCTGAGTTAGCTCTTAGGTTAATACTAAAATGCTCATAACTCCTCCCAGATTCAATATTTTGGGGCTTCTTGACACATTATGAGGAGCCTTGTGATAAAGGCACCAGGTTCTGCCTAAACACAGGGCAGGACCCTCAGTTTTCCCTCCTCTCATCTGCAGAAAACCCACCTCCGAATCCTCCAAACCAAAGACCCTCTGGAGGCACCAGGAAATTCATCTCCGGAATTTAAAGCAAACCTTCGGATTTTAATGTCTGGGCTCAGCAGAGCATGGAAATATTTGCTTAACTTTAAGCATGTGCTCAACACCCGTGGGAGCTCGGCGCTGCCAGGCATTGGATTTCCTCCCCGGTTCGTCCGTCGTGGGAGCGGAGCTGGGAAGCGGCGAGAGCCAAGGGTCGGACAAACAGGGCTCTGGTGCCACCGCGAGATTCATGGGAGGGGAAGGGACCTACTTGCTTTTCCGTAATTAATAAGGAGAAGACAAGAAACCTCCTCAAAGGCTTGGTGGAGGCACTTCCCCTCCCAGTGCCCAGCTTGACGGGGTCATTTGCAGCCAAATTCCAGTGCTATCTCCACTATAGATATGGTTTCCTTGGAGGATTGGAAGGTCCCATCCTGCTCGCGGTCTCTTGTGCCTGGAGGGGTCCAAATACCACCCCAATGGCCACGTCTCGCTGGCCACAGGAGACACCCAGGCTGGGAAACTCTTCTCCGTCCAACCTGATCCAAATTTTGATGACCCCGCTGAGATCTTGGTGGGGACCAGGTTGGAGATGGAGGTGGTGAAATCACAGAATAATGTTGTTTGGAAGAGACCCTCAAGATCATCAAGTCCAACCGCTAACACAACCCTGGCACTAACCCGTGTCCTTGAGAACCTCATCTCTGCGGCTTTTAAACACGAATGGCTGGTGACGAAGCCCATGAAAACAGGGTCTGACCTCCGGAAAGGACCTGGGGGATAGTTGGTGTCTTCAGAAGGGGCGTAGATACCTGGAGATCCATCCTCCAGGGCTGTTGGATCCTCTATTCACCCCTGCCAAGTAATGGTGACCATGGCCAAGTGATCCATCAACGTGCAACCCCAACCTCTCCAATCATCTCCCCATCCTCAGGGCTGGAAAATCCATGCAAAGGATGGGATTTTCTCTCTCACACAGACCAAAAGCCCCTCAGGATCCCATTTATTGCCATCAGGACCTTCTCTCCTCCATGCACGGGGTGTGTGATGGTCCCAGTTGCCATCAGCAAAAGGATTCGCTGAGAGCGAGTACAGCAAAGCCCTAACGAAGACAAGCCGCTGTAATTTTTACCTTGAGGTTACCTGCCAAGCCGCTTTCCCCAGGGACCTATAGATCAACCGAGGGTGTGAATTTAAAGCTGGGCCAGCTAAATTACATTAAACCCGCACGCAGACCTTCTCATTCCAAATGCAGCCAGCCTTAATTCAGTTTAGCTTTGCGAATTAAGCTAAACTGAATTAAACCAACTGTAATTCTGAATAAGTGTCCAGTAAGGGGCTTCATGTGCTCCACCTAATCCACTTTAGGAGTTGATTTGGATTAATGCTGATGAATGTCCCCTCATAGATACATCTCGGTGCCGCTGGGCTCTGCCAACACGCCGTGCGGCGAGGATTTACGGCGTACCGGCTCAACCGTAACCACCTCCCTCATGGACCTGCTCCAAAACCCTGCTCTTTCCTCCTTCCAGGAGATGCTGAGGTTGGGGTTCAACTGCCTACTCCAAAACCAGGATCCATCCAGCTCCACCACCTCACTGGTGTTGGGTTTAGCTGGGTGTTTGGTTCCTGTTGGGTCGATGGAAGGAGGGAAAACACTTATTTGGGCATCTTTGGGGATATTCCTGGTGGATTTGCAATGAATTTAGCCCTTCTTTAAGACCTGAAGGTGCTGCTCTCTCTGCGTTGACCACATAGAGTCTGGGCATGAAGCTCCTCATTTAGGCATATCTATTAAATAACTAACATTATGCAGACCAAAAAAGTGTCCCTGCAACTAATTAATATCACAGAATGATCCAAAATGAACACAGGTTCAAGGAGCCAAACTTTGCAACCCACAGCTCTTCGTGCAAGGAGGAACCTGCAAAAATCCCCACCCAGACAGTGTCGTCCACCCACATCCCACCGCCCACGGAGGCACCAGACCCCAACCATCGTCACCTCTTTCCAAAACGACCTTGGCAAAGTCCCTGCGTCACAGAGGAAAAGCGTTATCTCCTTGACTTTGTCCTTCTTTTAGAGTCTGCTGACGCGTTAACTGCCAACGCCGCGGCCGCCGGCTTCATTTCTCTTGCACACCGGCCAATTGGCAACAGATCAATACAGGGGAAAGTTAGGAGGACGGGAGCAAAATAAATGATTTCTCTTTGGGAGGCAACGTGGAGACGACAGGGAGCAGAGCCCCTCTCTGACCCACCGATGGGTCCGGTCTAGAGCAGCTTTTTGGATGGCGGATCCTGCTAAGGTGCGTTTGCACCCCATGGCTTTGGCGTGCAGCTGTGTGGTGAGTAAATTGAGGGGAAAACTCATAAATTGGCTCAGAAAATCCCTGTCCTGTGAAGGGTTTTCTGGATCCTCTCCATCACCATGTCCTTGTCTTCTGCACCACCTTGTTGGACCAGCTCTGCGTCACTCCTTGAAGGGAAGAAAAGCCTGGGGAGGGCTGAATGGTTTATTTCAGCACTAGTTTAACTTATTTAAATAGAATATGTTGGTCTGGGTGGGTTATCTCAGCTCAGGGTCAAGGGAGAAAGGTGGAGCACTAGATGCAGGTCATGTCTCCAGGGATGGGGCATCCACCACTTCTCTGGGCAACCTGGACCAGGGTCTCACCGCTCTCAGGGACAACAGTTCCTTCCTCATGCTCTGAATCTCTCCTCCTTTCGTTTAGAACCATCACCCCTTGTCCTATGGTAACGTAACAGGATGAAGATGTGCGGGCACGTCTCTCTCCAGGGATAGAAGAAGATCAGACCCAACACGATGGTTTTGGTCATGGGACAGGAGATGAAGCCAACCTGAAGGCCCTTCTTGCAGCTTCAAAGGGCGCTGGATTGGGTCCTGCAACGGGGACGTGTCTGCACGGGAACGCTCAGGCAGGCGAGTCTGAATTAACTAAGGGTTTGAGTTGAAAGTGCATTAATATAAGTGCATCTGAAGAGCATGCAAAATGCATGCAAAGTGCACTTTGGTCCAAATGAAAGTGCTCCTCTGTCAGCGAAAGGTAATTTACGGCCCGTCCCTTGACGTTTCGGTCAGGATCCATCTCTCTTTACCGTAGACGTCCACAGGTTCGTTAGCAAAACAGGCTTCTCAGCTCAACTCCTCCTGAGGAGCATCTCCCTTGGCATGGGTGATTCTCTGCCGTCAACCACCGCTTACGGGACGTGGCAAATCGCTTCCCGCAGTTGCCCGTCTTTCCCGGTTGAGGTTGGGAAGAGGTTGGACAATGTCTTGTAGGGGAGTGAGTAACCTGGGGAGCAGCGGAGGGACCTGGGGGGTTCAACCTGGAGAACAGGAGCTGAGGGGAGACCTTCTGATCTCTGAACTGCCTGAAAGGAGCTTGGAGCGTGGAGGGGGTTGGTCTGTGCTCCCAAGTGATAAAACAAGAGGAAACGGCCTCAAGTTGCGCTAGGGGAGGTTGAGGTTGGAAATTTGGGGTGATTTCTTTCCCAAAGGGCGGTCAGGAATTGAACAGGCTGCCCAGGGCAGTGGTGGAGTCACCATCCCTGGAGGGTTGGACAGACAGAGATGAGGTTCTCAGGAACATGAGGTTGGCCATGGGGTTGGACTCGATGATCTTGAGCGGCTTTTCCAACCCAAATCACCCTCTGATTCTATAACTCTACGAGCTGCATCCCTGTGCATCCCGCTTCCCGACGCCAACTCCATCCCTCCCACGTGGGCCATGAGCTGCTGAACATCAAGAGATGCTTGAACCGCTGCCCTCGACCCGGCGGCTCTCCCGGCACCGCTGCCTTATTTACAGCAACAAAACCAACAACTCGCCAGCTCGGGAAATAAAACCCCAGCATCTTCCCTCCCTCCCTCCTTCCTGCAGCCTCTCCCCCGCAAAGCAGCCGCCAACAGCTTTGTTTAGAAAAGAAAACTGATGTTTTTATGGGTCCCATGAATCTTACTGGGAAGGCAACAACCCCGGACAGGCGGCTCCGAGAAGCTGAGCCGGAGCCGTGAAGCAAAAGAAAGGTCAACCCAAGGCACTGAACAACCATTAAAGCCAAGGGCTGCGTGCCAAAGTCCAGGCTTTTAAGCCCAAAGAGCTGAGCTTAAAGCAAATTCTCTCCTAAAAGCTCGGAGCGAGCTGAAATCCCACAGCTCGGGGATGTTTTTGTAGGAAATCAGGATGAAAATGCCTCTTTCTATTTCTGTTTCCCTAGGGATTTTTGAGAGAAATTCGGTTCTTTGAAGGCAAAAGCCAGGAATACTGCGGGAGCATCCCAAATATTCCGGCAAAGCCCCGGCGTTGACGTGCAAAGCTTTAAAATGATGGGCAAAAACCAGGGTGCGAGGGGGGAATCAGCGGGAAAGATGCTTCCCGCAGTGATGTAACCGAAACTCCCGCTTTTCCAGGGTGAGAAAAAGGGTGGAAAATAGTTGAGCTCTTCCTAAACCCCAGCAGGTTTAACGGGAGGTTTAGCGTGAAACTCAATAATCCTCCAGCGGGGCTGAGTCCTCCAAGGAGCCGCAGGGATGAGTTGGGGTCTTGCAAACGAAGCGAGCAAAACCAATTACCCTAATGAGTGGCGGCGTGGGTTTATTTAGGAAGGATTTTCAGGTCTAAGTTCCAGTTTTTAAATTAATCTCTTCCTAGTAAAGGCCGAATGGGTGATTCTCTGTGATAGCCGCTCCCCGTGATGATTTAAGCATGGTGATGGGTGATGAGGACAACCGTGTCCACAGTGATAAGCCTGCACGCGTGGTTAAGCCTCGCTTATCAGAAAGTTAGGCCAGCTCCCAGAATGGGAAGGAATTGGGCAACTTTGGGGTGTTTTCCCCTATTTCCCTAATTCGTGCCGATTCTCTCCACTGACTCCAGAGGGAGCCTGGACTAGCGATGCCGTGGGCTTTATATCCCAAGTGGGAAGGGAATTAAGCTGCTCCACCAAAGCCAGGACTAAACCTCCCCAGGACACACAGGGTTTCCCCATCAGCACCGCAAACTCGGGGTTGACCAGCGGTTCATATACCCATCCCCAACCAAGTTTAATTACAAGTCCCGACCTCGTTAGCAGGACAAATCCACCTCCTTGGGATGCTGATTGACCCCCCCAAGGAGGGGTGACTCCCACCCCTGTATATCAGAGATTTTACCCCAGACAAGAGCTCATGGACTGAGGGGGGTGACAGGACCACGTTCCCACCTTGAGCCCCCAAAGTCTCTTTATTACTCACAGTGATTAATAAGCGAATAAAAATAAAGGGGGGGTCCAGGAGGGGCATCTCTCCCGCCTGTTGCTAATTAGGCTGTGGGGAGCTCGTTTGCTCACGACGCTTAATGAAAGCAGCACAACCCCGCATGTTATTTAATTGAATCGGAGAATTAATATCGGGACGGAGGGCGATCGCCTCCGTGCCGCAGCCTGGGGGAAGATGCTCCATCCATCTTGTTTTATCCTAAAAAGCGTCTCATTGCAGGGTAATAAGTGGGGTTTTTGATGCTTTTTTGCGTCTTATTTTGATTTTATTTTGAGTTCAACGGGGCAAAAGGCTCCATCGCTCCATTGGCACCAAATGAAACCCGCGCCTCACCCTTCACCCGGCTCACTCCACTGATAAAGTCGCCCCAATCTTAATTCAATCTGTAAAGATTAAGGCAGCAATAAGGAGCATCGGAGGGACCGACGGCCGCCGAGTCTCCCCGGGGCTGGTGACAAATGACTTTGTGACAGTAATCGCCAAATTAGAATCTGCACGGCGAGCCCCGGCGCAACCGCCGCACCGGCT
This sequence comes from Columba guinea, assembly GCA_032206185.1. Taxonomy (NCBI): domain Eukaryota; kingdom Metazoa; phylum Chordata; class Aves; order Columbiformes; family Columbidae; genus Columba; species Columba guinea. Next base: position 20,201 of record JAVLUU010000474.1, on the reverse strand, counting down.
CCTCCCCGGCACCGGGTGCAAGGAGAGGTCACGCAGCGGCTCCGACGCCTTGCATGCTAATGCGAGCCGTGATTTCCCATTCAAAATATCCCAAAATACTTATTAAAATTAACAAAAATAATTAAAATGGGGTGTTTAGTTATTTATCGTCCATTTTGCGCCCGGTGATGTTGGGAGAGGGCGCCCGGCACGCCGCGAAAAATCAGGGTAAGCGACGTTGTGTGAAGGTTGCAGCCAAAGGGTTCCCAGATTTTCCCCAAATTGCCCAAAATCCCCCCAAATTGCCCAGTTTTCCCCCAAATTCCCAGCCCCAAAGGTGTGGCCGAGCCCCACGTCCCTGCCTGCAGGGTTTCTAATTAAATCAAATTAATAAGGCGAATGTCGCATGCTGGTGTGACGTGTATCGCAGTCTCTACGGGTCCACCTGCAGCTGGAGGTGGATTGATGTCGTTTTGGGGGTTTTTGAGCAATACCCCGTGGGCGGGTTTTGCCTGAAAAAGAAGGAATTTGGGGGAAATCGGGGTTGATTCTGCCTGATTCACGAGGGGTCCGGGACCCGCATGGACCCTGTGCCCCAATGGATGCGCGTGCAAAGGGACGTGATGCTTTGCACGGACACCCTGGCCGTGCTAAATCCGTGCAAAGCCACGCGGTCTTCACCTTGAACGCGGGCTTTAGTTTGAACGCGGGCTTTAGTTTGCACATGGGCTTTGCTTTGCACTTGTCCTCATCTTGCACGTGGGCTTTTCTTTGCATGTGGGCTTTTCTTTGCATGTGGGCTTTGCTTTGCACGTGTCCTCATCTTGCACATGGGCTTTGCACGTGGGCTTTGCCTTGCGCGTGTTCTCATCTTGCACATGGGCTTTGCTTTGCACGTGGGCTTTGCTTCCCACATGGCCATCATCTTGCACGTGGGCTTTGCACGCGGGCTTTGCTTTGCACCTGGGCTTTTCTTTGCACCTGGGCTTTGCTTTGCACCTGGGCTTTGCTTTGCACATGGGCTTTGCTTTGCACATGGGCCTTTCTTTGCACCTGGGCTTTGCTTTGCACGTGGGCTTTGCTTTGCACCTGGGCTTTGCTTTGCACATGGGCTTTGCTTTGCACGTGGGCTTTGCTTTGCACGTGGGCTTTGCTTTGCACATGGGCCTTTCTTTGCACGTGGGCTTTGCTTTGCACATGGGCCTTTCTTTGCACCTGGGCTTTGCTTTGCACGTGGGCTTTGCTTTGCACATGGGCCTTTCTTTGCACCTGGGCTTTGCTTTGCACGTGGGCTTTGCTTTGCACATGGGCCTTTCTTTGCACGTGGGCTTTGCTTTGCATGTGGGCTTTGCTTTGCACGTGTCCTCATCTTGCACATGGGCTTTGCACGTGGGCTTTGCCTTGCGCGTGTTCTCATCTTGCACGTGGGCTTTGCTTTGCACGTGGGCTTTGCTTTGCACCTGGGCTTTTCTTTGCACGTGGGCTTTGCTTTGCACATGGGCCTTTCTTTGCACGTGGGCTTTGCTTTGCATGTGGGCTTTGCTTTGCACGTGTCCTCATCTTGCACATGGGCTTTGCACGTGGGCTTTGCCTTGCGCGTGTTCTCATCTTGCACGTGGGCTTTGCTTTGCACGTGGGCTTTGCTTTGCACCTGGGCTTTTCTTTGCACCTGGGCTTTGCTTTGCACATGGGCTTTTCTTTGCACCTGGGCTTTGCTTTGCACGTGGGCTTTGCTTTGCACGTGGGCTTTGCTTTGCACCTGGGCTTTTCTTTGTACCTGGGCTTTGCTTTGCACATGGGCTTTGCTTTGCACATGGGCTTTGCTTTGCACGTGGCCATCGTCTTGCACGTGGGCTTTGCTTTGCACCTGGGCTTTGCTTTGCACATGGGCTTTTCTTTGCATGTAGGCTTTGCTTCACACGTGGCCATTGTCTTGCACGTGGGCTTTGCACGTAGGCTTTGCTTTGCACCTGGGCTTTTCTTCGCACGTGGGCTTTTCTTTGCATGTGGGCTTTGCTTCGCACATGGCCATCGTCTTGCACGTGGGCTTTGCTTTGCACGTGGGCTTTGCTTTGCACGTGGGCTTTGCTTTGCACGTAGGCTTTGCTTTGCACCTGGGCTTTTCTTTGCACGTGGGCTTTTCTTTGCATGTGGGCTTTGCTTCGCACGTGGCCATCGTCTTGCACGTGGGCTTTGCGCGCAGGCTTTGCTTTGCACGTGGGCTTTGCTTTGCACCTGGGCTTTGCTTTGCACATGGGCTTTCCTTTGCACGTGGGCTTTGCTTCGCACATGGCCATCATCATGCTCGTGTCCTGTATCTTGCACATGTGCTTCATCTTGCACGTGGCCTTTGTCCTGCACGTGGCCTTCTCCTTACATGTGGTTTTCTCCTTTTTTTCCCCTTTTTCCCCTTTTTTCTCCTTCTCCTCCTGTTCCTCTTTTTTCCTCCTTTTCCTTATTTTCCTCTTCTTCTCCTTTTCCTCCTTTTTCTGCCTTTTCTTCGTTTTCCTCCTTTTCCTCTTCTTCTCCTTTTTCTCCTGTTTCCTCCTTTTTCCTCCTTTTCCTCCTTTTCCTCCTTTTCCTCCTTTTCCTCCTCTTCTCCTTTTTCTCCTTCTCTCTCCTTTTTCTTCCTTTTCCTCCTCTTCCTCCTTTTCCTTCTTTTCCTCTTCTCCTTTTCCTCCTTTTCCCTCCTTTTCCTCCTCTTCCTCCCCTTCCTCCTCCTCCTCCTCATTCCCCCCAACAAACCCCCCGGTGCAGCTCTCAGGCCGAGCACCCAAAGGTGCCGCTCTCCAGGCGATAAAATCCAAATCATTCCATTGCGACGGGGAGACCGAATTCGGAAGCAGCATAGATGTAAAATACATATTTATGCGAATACGTATCATAAATAGATATTCGATATGTATTAAAAATATAATAAAGATAGAGAGGAGGGTTTTTCTCAGCCCAGCGAAGGGTCCCCCGTCCGGGGAGGGACCCGCGGTGACGGTGCCACCGGCGTCATTGTGCGGGAGATGAAAAGGGGCCGAGAGGCCTCGGTGAGCGAGGGGCTGTCGCGGTGATGAATGGGGGTGAGCGCGGGGTGAGGCCCCTCCCCGGGCCAGGAACAAGAGAGCACTGTTCACCCTGCAAACCATTTAAAACAAAATACACTGTATTCCCGGTAACCGGCAGAGCCGAGGGCTGCGCTGCTTCCTCCTCCTCTCTCTCCTCTCCTCTCCTCTCCTCTCCTCTCCTCTCCTCTCCTCTCCTCTCCTCTCCTCTCCTCTCCTCTCCTCTCCTCTCCTCTCCTCTCCTCTCCTCTCCTCTCCTCTCCTCTCCTCTCGCTGATTTCTTTCTATTCTTCTTTTTTCTTCCTTTTTCTTCCTTTTTTCTTCCTGTTTTTCCACCTTTTTTCTTCCTCTTTTTTTCTTCCTTTTTTCTTCCTTTTTTCTCCCTTTTTCTTCCATTTTTTCTTCCTTTTTTTCTCCCCTTTTCTTCCTTTTTTCTTCCTTTTTCCTCCCTTTATTCCTTTCTGTTTTTTCCACCTTCTTTCTTCCTGTTTTTCTTCCTTTTTTCTTCCTTTTTTCTCCCTTTTTTCTCCCTTTTTCTTCCATTTTTTCTTCCTTTTTTTCTCCCCTTTTCTTCCTTTTTTCTTCCTTTTTCCTCCCTTTTTCCTTTCTGTTTTTTTCCACCTTCTTCCTGTTTTTCTTCCTTTTTTCTTCCTTTTTCCTCCCTTTTTTCTCCCTTTTTCTTCCTTTTTTTCTTCCTTTTTTCTCCCTTTTCACTTCCTGTTTTTTCCACCTTTCTTCTTCCTGTTTTTCTTCCTTTTTTCCTTCCTCTTTTTTCTTCCTTTTTTCTTCCATTTTTCCTTCTTTTTTTCTTCCTTTCTTCCTTTTTTCCTTCCTTTTTTCTTTCCTTTTTTTGTCCTTTTTTCTTCCTGTTTTTCTTCCTGATTTTCTTCCCTTTTTCTTCCTTTTTTCCTTCCTTTATTCTTCCTTTTTCCTTCCTCTTTTTCCTTCCTTTTTTAATCCTTTTTCCCTTCCTTTTTTCTTCCTTTTTTCTTCCTTTTCCCTTCCTTTTTTCTTCCTTTCTCTCTTCCTTTTTTCTTCCCTTTTTCTTCCTCTTTTTCTTCCTTTTTTATTCTTTTTTCCCTTCCCTTTTTCTTCCTCTTTTTCTTCCTTTTTCTTCCTTTTCCCTTCCTTTTTTCTTCCTTTCTCTCTTCCTTTTTTCTTCCCTTTTTCTTCCTCTTTTTTCTTCCTTTTTTATCCTTTTTTCCCTTCCTTTTTTCTTCCTCTTTTTCTTCCTTTTTTCTTCCTTTTTTCTTCCTTTCTCTCTTCCTTTTTTCTTCTTTTTCTTCATATTTTTTCTTCATCTTTTTTCTTCATTTTTTTATCCTTTTTCCCCTTCATTTTTCTTCCTTTTTCCCCTTCATTTTTTCTTCCTTTTTTCTTCCTATTTTTCTTCCCTTTTTCTCCCATTTTTCTTCCTCTTTTTTCTTCCTTTTTCCCTTCCTTTTTCTTCCTTTTTCTTCCTTTTTCTTCCTTTTTCTTCCTCTTTTTTCTTCCTTTTTTTATCCTTTTTTCCCTTCCTTTTTTCTTCCTTTTTCCTTCCTTTTTCCTTCCTTTTTTCTTCCTTATTCCTTCCTTTTTCCTTCCTTTTTTCCTCCTCTTTTCCCCCTTTTTCCCCACCTATTTCCTGTAGATAACCCAGCACAATGCAGACGTGCAAAGGGCGGCGGGAGCTGCCGGCTCAGAGCCGCCCGGGACCTGCTGTGTATTTACTCCCAACCTCCCTGAGGAATCGGGGGGCGGTTTGGGGGGAAACCCCCAATTCAGACAAAACCCCAAGATCCCATGGAGCTTTTGACCAATTCCCCCCTTTTTTGCCGAATTCCGCAGCCACGCTGCCTTTGTATGCATAGAACGCCACCTTGGCACGTATATAGCGCTGATTTGCACACATATACCGCTACCATTGCGTGTATACAACGCGACCTTTGCACGTATATGCTCCATTCAAACGTACGTAACGCTGCCTCTCCGCATATCTAATGCTACCTTTGTATGTATAGAAAGTTACCTCTCCATGTGTATAATGCTACCTCTGCACATATATAATACTGCCTTTGCATGTATATAACACTACTTTTGCACATATATAACGCTACCTTTGAACATACAGAATGCTACCTTTGCATGTATACAATGCCACCTCTACACATATATGACGCTACCTCTCCATGTATATAATACCACCTTTGCACATATATAACACCACCTTTGTATGTATATAATGCCACCTTTGCCTGTATATAACGCTACCTCTGCACATATCTAACACTACATTTACATTTATATAACACTACTTTTTCTATATATAACACTACCTTTGGACATATATAACGCCACCTTTGTATGTATATAATGCCACCTTTGTGTGTATATAATGCTACCTCTGCACATATATAACATTACATTTACATGTATATAACACTGCTTTTTATATATATAACACTACCTTTGGGCATATATAATGCTACCTCTCCACGTATATAACGCTACCTCTCCATGTATATAACACCACCTTTGCACATATATAGTGCCTAAGGACAACATATAGGGCCCAGCATGTGCCTCTCGCTACTCAGGCCTATATATATAATATATATCCCCATCTATTTGTATAGAGCCACATCTATAGGGAGCACAAACCCAGCTGTTGCACCGGGGCCTCATCCCGCCCACCTGAACGCCTGCAGCTCGTCAGCTTAATTACCCCGGAGCATTAATTAGGTGCACGCACACACACGCACACGCGCCGGCCCAGAAAGCGATTAGCCGCCGCGCTAATTTGCATCTCATTAACATGCCCACAAGGGTTCATTTGCCAGCCAAGGGCGGGCGAGCGCTCGGTGGAGAGCTGGAAAAATCGTTAAAAATGAAGATTTTGGGTGCGGGAGGAGGATGGGGGGGGGGGGGTGCTGGGGGTGTTGGGGACACGAGGGGGATATGGGGGGACACAGGGATATGGGGGGCATGGGGGACATTGGGAGACACCGGGATATGGGGGACATGGGGGGGACACAGTGTATGGGGGGCATGTGGGACATTGGGGGACACAGGGATATGAGGGACATGGGGGGACACAGGGATATGGGGGACATGGGGGGCATACAGGGTATGGGTGGCATGTGGGACATTGGGGGACACAGGGATATGGGGGGCATGGGGGACATGGGGGGACACAGGGATATGGGGGGCATGGGGGACATGGGGGGCATACAGGGTATGGGGGGCATGGGGGACATTGGGGGACACAGGGATATGGGGGGGACACGGGAGGACAGGGGACAGGAGTGGACACGGGAGACATGGGGGGGACATGGGGGACACTGGGGACATAGGGGGGACATGGGGGGCACGGGGGACATGGGGGGTCACAGGGGACGTGGGGGAGACACAAGGACATGGGGGGGATAGGGGACACGAGGGGGACATGGAGGATATGGGGGGGACATGGGGGGCATGGGGGACACTGGGGACATAGGGGTGGACATGGGGTGCACGAGGGACATGAGGGGTCACAGGGGACGTGGGGGGAGACACAGGGACATGGGGGGATAGGGGACACGAGGGAGACAGGGGAGACATGGGGGGACACAAGGACATGGGGGGACAGGGCACACAAGGGGGACATGGGGGATATGGGGGGGACACGGGGGACATGGCGGGGACACAAGGGGGACATGGGAGACATGGGGGGGACGGTTCCAAACCCGCGGGGAAGGACCTGGGAGGGGTATTTCTATTTCATTTCTATTTCATTTCAATTCTTATTTGTGTTTTATGAGCATTTTATTTGTGATTTGAGGGGGATTATTTTTTGTTGGTTTGGGGTTTTATTTTTGGGGGGGGGCACATTTTATTTCTATTTTATTTGGTTTTTATATATTTTTTTAATTTGGTTTTTTTATTATTATTTTGGGGTTTTTTTGGCAGTTGGGGGGTGTATTTTAAACATTTTTTAAGAATTATTATGATTAGGCTGTTATGTATTTTTTTGACTTTATTTGGGAGGGGCTGCGTATCTTTTCCATATTTTTGTATTTTTTAATAATTCTTTTATTTTTTTTAATATTATTGGGGAGGGGGGTGGTTTTTAAATTTCATTTGGGGTTTGTATTTTCTCTTTATATATATATATTTCTTTTAATATATATTTAATATATATTTAATATATATAAAATTTTATATATAATTTATATATATATTATATATTTTTTTCTAGATATTTTTCCTTTTATATATATATATTTAATTTTTCCTCTATTTTATCCCTATTTTATTTGCATTCCCCTTGAGAATTCAGTCGGGGGGGGCGAGGGGGAGGTTGGTTCTCCCACCCCCACCCCCGCGCATCCCCCACCACCCCCTAAGTGCATTTTTTAGGGTGCTGAACCCCCATAGAACACCTGAAGCTCAAACCAAACGGGGTGGGGGGGGACGGCTCAACCTCCCCCCCCAGTTTCATTCTCAATTAAAAACCCTTTTACTCTCTGGCGAGGCAGCGGTTGAGGGAGCGGGAGAAGCATTTCCAATAGTCACACTTGTCAAGTGAGACCATCTTTTAGCCCTCAGGAACAGCAAATCCCCGTGAACTCTGGGTGAACCAAGATTGAAGTCATAAATCAGCCCTACAAAAGCCGGCTGGTGGATGGCGGGCTCCTACCTTTTAACGCTTTCGCGGGCGCACAAGGAAAAGAGGGGAAAAGATGGGGGAAAAGAAGAGATGTTAGGGAAAAATAGCGAAAAATTAGATTTCCGCAGCGTGGAGGAAAGAAAAAGTAAAAAATGCAAAAATCACGTTGTGTGCATGCTGGGAAAAATAAGAGGTGCATTAAAGAAATCAAAAATTCACACTATCTGCGCCCTGCAGAAAATGGAATATATTAAAAATATAGCCCAACCTCATGTTATGTGTACTCTGCAAACCAAATGTGTGGAAAGAAATCTTGAAAATTCGCGTTGAAGTAAAATATGTGGGAATAAAATATCGAAAATCCGAATTATCCGCACCCTGAATAAAATGAAATCTTTTTAAATGGAAAATTCGCCTTGTCTGCACGCTGCAAAAAAATGAAATAGATTGGGAAAACAGAGCGAAAATTCCCATTATCTGCATGGTGCCTGAGGGTGAGGATGAGGAGGGAGGGGATGCTGGCGCTTTCTGGGGTGAAATGAAGGGCTTTTGCTCCTTTTCGATGGATTTGGGGTGTTTTGGGGTGCGAAATGGGGTCACCGAGGGGTGATGATGGGGGGGAGGAAGGAAAAGGAGCTGGAGGGAGCAGAAAGGAATTGATTAGCGCAAAGGAAATAGCTGGTGTAATGGATGTGGGGAGAGGTGCTGGTTGGCATCGATCTGCTAATGGGAGAGAGAAAATGGGAGCAAAAATGTATATATATTTATATATAAAAAGCCTATTAAGAAATAGCGTGAACCGCATATATATGGGCAGGGGACACACGGGCGTATGTGCGTCCCCTGCCCGTACCAACCTCCCGCTTTATTCTATTTATTTGTATTCTTTTAATCGTGATGTTATTTATTTCTATTTATTTATTTTTATAATGTCTCCATCGCGTTTATTTTTCATTATTTCCTTTCTCGTTATTTCCTTCGGCGTTCTGCTTATTTTTCTAATTTTGATTACTTTATCTTCCTTATTATTCTCATTTTTATCCTTTCTATCTTATCATGGTTTCTTTTTATTATTTGATTTAGCGTTAGGCTCCTTATTTATTATCATTTTTACCATTTTATTTATTTCATTCCCTAATTATTACTTTATTTTCCCTAATTTTTATTCTCTTACTTCTCCTCATTTACTTCCATCATTCATTCCCATCGCGCCCCTCATTTTTATCGCATTACTCATTTTTTACCCCTTATCTCGTTCGCTCTCATTCCTCATTTTCCTTCTTTCCACCCTTTTCATTCATTTCTAACCCCCCCCCCCATCCCTTCACCCCACAGAGCGCCCAAAAACCCCTCAAAAAATTAAAAATCATTACAAAAAACACCCCTCGAGGTGCCGGGAGGGGGGGAAAAAACACCCCCCGCCCGCATCTCTTTTTTTTTTTCCATCGCTAATCTAACCTGACAAACAATATGATGGATTTGGTTTCTGTTAATTCGCGCTGCCCTTTTCCTGCAGAATTTAAGTGTAAGTTAATGTACAGCGGAAACCCGGGCCCGGCCGCGCCGCTAATGGGCTGCGGGACGAGCTGCGCGCAGCGCCGCATACAAATGCGCTTGTCTCCGCGGGCTGCCCGAGATTTATGGCTCTTTTGCCTTCTGGAGCTGTAAACAAGCGAGCAAAAAAAATACAAACCCAGTCCCGGCACCGCTCGCTACCCGAAGGAGGCTGAAAATAAAGAGGAAAGGGAAAAACTTGCTTTTGGGGGGTTATTTGTTAGCGCTTTTGTAGGGGGTTTGGGGGGTTTGCAGCGCTTGGATTTGCAGCCCCGACTTGGGGTGGGTTCGGCCGGCCCCACAGCAGCAGCACCCCCATGGCATCAGCAGCATCCGCGGGGGCCGGGGGTGTCCCCAGGGGGGGGGACTTGGGGGTGAGGAGGGGGGGGACAATGCGCGGAGCTGCGCGGGTGCGGGCGGGGGAGGGTTTAGCGCAGCTCGGTGCGGTGTTGGGATTGGATTTTTACTATTGAAATGTGATTTGGTTTTAATATTTTGTTTTTAAAATCTTCTTTTTATCTTTTAATATTTTCCCTTTTTATCTTTTTAGTATTTGAATTTTTATATTTTCTTTTAAATATTTTCATTTTTCTCTTTTCTCTTTAATATGTGCATTTTTCTCTTTCCAATCTTTTCTTTTTTATCTTTTCAATCTTTTCATTTATCTTTCCTTCTTAATCTTTCCTTTTGAATATTCCCTCGCAAACATTCCCTCGCAAACATTCCCTTTGGAACACCCTCTTTTGAATATTTCCCTTTGCATGTGTGTTTTTCTAGAGCCAAAGGGCCGGTTCCTCCTCCAACCGGCCCCGCCGCCCCCGGAAGAAATCACAGCTTAGAACAAAAAGAGAGAAGAAGAAAGGAAGGAGGAAAAATAACACGAAATGCACCCAAAAAATCGAGCAACTTGGGTTAAATCTCCGCAGTTTTCCTCCCGAGACGCCGCGTTCGCAGCAAACGGAGCGAAGCGAAGATGCCGGAGTTTGGGTGGAAATGGAAAAGATTTGGGAAGAGTTTGCAAAGCTAAAAGTAAAGGGGGTTTTTTGAGCGCTGCGGGCTGGTAGGTGGAAATTGCGGCCGTGTCGGGGGGTTGGGGACGCCGGGAGGCCCTAAAAATGCGGTTTAGGGGGGGAAATGACCCAACTGGAGGAGGGAGGGGGGTGAAGAGGCGTTTAAACCTCGCTTAAGTTTCTGGTTGGTTTTGGTTTGGGGGTTTTTGTAGGAAATAAAGTGAAATTTTTTGGCGGAGTTAGGGTTGGAAAGTGGGTTTCAGTAGCGGGACTTGTGGCCATTGCTGCGGATGGATTATATTAAATATATGTATAATATAGATTGTATTAATTTTAGATATTATAGATATATAATATTTTAAATATATTATGTTGTATATAGTATAAATTTTATATATACACACACGTAGTTTATATTTTATATATATATATATATAAAATTAGCTGCTCGCTGCTTTTATTACTATTAAAAATAATAATTAAAAAGCCACAACCAACCAAAAAACTCACCAAAATACTCCAAGGAGAAGTAGGAAATCGCATTTTAAACTCTTTTTAGAACCCGGGGCTTCCAGCAAAGTTCAAACCCTTTCTCTCTTCGTGACTAATATATCTATACATATATATATATATGTCTATATATATATATATATATTTAAAGGCCGCTCCAGCCGTTCCCTCCTTTTATTTTAAAAGCCCCAAATGGGTGATTTCGGGGGGTTGCGCAGAACACGCCTCCTGCTCGTTCATATGGTGCCAATTGAAACGGATCGCTCTTTAAGGCTGCTTTTATTATTTAGGGGAGAGAAAGGGAATTTAAACAAAATATAGGGGCGGGGAAGGAGAGGAAAAAATTTTAAAAATTAGAGTAAAAAGGATTAAAAAGGATTAAAAAACGACATGCAGATTTTTTTTAAACAGAGAGGGAAAAAAGAAAAAATAATTTAAAAAAAGTAAAGTTGGCCGGGGGAACGAGTCCGTGTGATGGGTCGGAGCCACATGGTGCTACTTAAAACGTTCGCTTGGAGATTCATAAAATATTTAAAGCCCCGAGTCATGCCTCTTTTTTTTTTTTTCCTATTTATTGCGGCGTATAATTCAAAATTATCGTGTATTAATAAGCCAATAATGATAATCTCGGTCGGAGCCGCGCTGGTTGTGCTGGTTTTATGGGCGCCCTTCTCCTGGCTCGTCACCTCTGCGAGCGCCGGGCAATAATTCACCGGCAACGAGCAGCTGCCTGGAGGCTCTTAAATATCTCCCGGGTTTGGCACCGGCCGGACCCCCCCCATCCCCCCCCAAGGGCTCCCACGTCATCTCAGCTCTGGCCGGACGCGGGTTCGAGTCCCCGCTCCGCCCGCTCGGGTGCAACGCGGGGGTGGGAGGTGGTTTTGGCTTTAAATTCCTTTCTTTTTACCTTCCCCCTTTATTTTATATTATCAAATTTATATTATTGATTTTCTATTATTATTATTAGCCTAAAAGTCCTTTTTGTTGATAATGTGTCACACTGCTCTGTGCAAGCACGCATGCACACGTGTGCACAGGTATCATGCACATGTGCAAACACACATGCACACACGTGCACAGGCATCGCACGCATGTGCAGGTATCACATGTGCACACACATCACATCATCATCATCGTCATTATTATTATATACACGTGTGCACATACATGTGAACATACACTAGGCCCGTGCACAGCACGTACACACATACATGTGCACACACTCCAGGCCCATGCACAGCACCTACGTGTGCACATGCATGTGCACGCTCGCAGGCACGTGTGTGCACACGCTCTAGGCCCGTGCACAGCACACATGTGCACATATATGTGCACAATTGCAGGCAGATATGTGTGCACACGCGTGTGCACACACTAGACACATTCGCAGCACATGTGCAAACACACATGTGCACATACATGTGTGCACACGCAGTAGGTCCGTGCACAGCACATATGCACACACATATGCACACACACGTGCACACTTGCAGGCAGACACATGGCGCAATGAGCTCAGCACCACTGCATGTGTGTGCACACGTGTGTGCCAAACACGGGGGGGTTGGCCGTGGAACACGCATCACACAGGCACACGTGTGTAGGTGACACATGAGTGTGTGCACAGGGTCATGCATGCACACTCGTGTGCACTCCGGGTGTGTGTGGAGGTGTTGTGTGTAACCCTGTGTGTGAACACACGTGCACAGGTGTCACACTCGTGTGCAAACACACATGCATGTGCATCACACTTGTGCACAGGTACCACGTTCATGTGCGCAGGTATCACACGTGTGTGCAAACCCATGCAGGCACACTTGTGCACAAGTGTCACACTCCTCTGTGCAAGAACACACCCACACGTGCGCACAGGTATCACGCACGTGTGCAAACACACGTGCACACACGTGCACAGGCATCGCACACATGCATAAGGTATGTGCACACACATCACGTTCACGTCGGCAGGTATCACACTAGTGTGCAAACACACATGTTCACAGGTATCACACGCGTGTGCAAACACACGTGCATGGACACGTGCACATGTCCTGTGTGCACATATGTGCACGGGTATCACACGTGTGCAAACACACATGTCACAGGTATCACACGCGTGTGCAAACACACATGTGCTCACATCACACACAACACCTCCCCGTGTCCCTCCACACCCAATTATCACAATAATTAAATCAAATCGCTTCCCCCATCCAAATTAAACCAGGCTCTAAACGAAGCACCGGGGGGTGGGGGGTGATGGTATTTTGGTGTCACATGTGAAGCCCTTCTGGGTAATAAATTCCTTTTTCTGCTTTATTTCCCCCCAAAACGAGCGTGTTTTAGCAAAACCAGGTGTCTCTATGGTGTACGGCCCCAGATATTCCATGTTTTTGCCAGCGCTGGCCCACGGAATGTCTCAAATCTCCTTTATTTCGGGAAAATAAATGAATAATCTTAATTAAGAGCAGCCACACATTGATGTGCTTTCCCTGGTTGGGAGGTTTGGGTGGCGGGAATGGGGTGGGAAGGGATTGTTTTACCCCTTTTAGTTGCACATGGGGTTGGGAAAAAAGGTAAAAAATATCAAAAATAATAATAAAATAATAAAGAAATTATATCTATCTATATAAAAAACAATCTCTCCTTCAGCAGCAGCGCAATCTGGGAGGTGAGCGTTCGGTTAATCAAGATAAATACGGATTGCGTGGCGCAGGCCCCGCTAACGAGGAGCCGGGTGCGGGGATGCTCCAGCTCCCCCGTTGCCATGGTTACCGCGCTGGCAGCTGCATCCCCCCCCCCAAAATAACCTCCCCCCCAAACAACCTCCCCCCGCGAAACAACCTCCCCCCCCAAAACAACCTCTCCACCCTCCAAACAACCTCCCCCCAAAAACAACCTTCCCCCCAAAAACAACCTCCCCCCCAAAAAAACAACCTCCCCCCCAAAACAACCTCCGCCCCTAACTGGGGGGAACAATGGATTTGACCCCAGCGAATCACCTTCAGCCTTTGGCCATGAGGATGTGCATTATACACATTATAATTATATCATATATATTATATTAAATATATATACGCGTCGTATTTATGTTATTGGGGAGGTGGATCTTTAAGGTCCCTTCTGACCCAAACTGCTTAAAAAGAATTGGGTGCAGATGGTGACACCCTGTATCCAAGCGGCACGCCAGGGTGACACCCCACATCTGGACACCCCCACCTATGGTGACACCCCCCGCTTCTGGGTGGCATCTTAGGGTGACACCCACATCTGGGCATCACCCCAGGGTGACACCCCACATCTGGACACTCCCACTCCACGGTAACACCCCCGCTTCTGGGTGGCATCTCAGGGTGACACCCCCATCTGGCCACCCGCAAACAGCAGCACCCACACCCAGACACCCCCCGTATCAGCACCCAGACTGTGACACCCCCCCCCCTTGTCACCACTGTCACCATGACAACCTTGAGCATCCCCCCCACATCTGGCCGCTGTCCCATCACATCCCCCCACATCTGGCTCCCTCCTTGTCGTCCCCCCCACGCGTGTCCCCGTCCCCACGCCCCCCCCGGGGGCTCCCTCTGCCCTTTACCTTTGCAGGGGCCTTTCCCCCCCCTTATCTCCCCAAATTAGGTGAAAAAAGCCTGAAACTCCCCCAAAAAAAAGGGGGGGGGACGGTTCGGGGCTCTGCCCTGATTCATTTACCCCCCACCTCCTTCAGCCCCCCAAATTTTGCCATGTGACCCCCCCGCTCCCTTTGATTCTCCCTCTATTTAATTCCCTCCTGCGTTTCTTTCCCCAACCTGGGCCGGTTTGATGAAGGGGCGGGGGGGGGGGGGCGGGCATTTGAGACCAAAACAAGTGACAAAACAAGGGAAAAAATCAAATAAACTCATAATTTTTCCTAAAGGGCTAAACAAGGTTTTTTCCCTGTATATCGGCGGATATCGCGACATAAAGACACGTCCACGGAGGCAAAAGCCACTTTATAGCTGCGCAAATTACCCGCGTGCCTGTGTAATTACTACTCGGCGCAATTAGAGCTCTGGTTCCCATTAGCGCTAAACGCCCGACTTTATTGGCGCTAATAAATATTTCTAAGAATTAAAGATGCTCCTCAAAGGGCTCAAACGCCTTTTTTTGGTGTTTTAACCCCAAATCGGGGAAATATCGGAAGTGTCCACACCGCTCCTCCAAGGCATTAAAACCTAGCATTAGTATTAGTATTAGTATTAGTATTAGTATTAGTATTAGTATTAGTATCAGTATCAGTATCAGTATCAGTGTTAGTGTTAGTGTTAGTGTTAGTGTTAGAATTAGAATTAGAATTAGTATTAGTATTAGAATTAGAAATAGAATTAGAATTAGAATTAGAATTAGAATTAGAATTAGAATTAGAATTAGAATTAGTGTTAGTGTCAGTGTTAGTGTTAGTATTAGTGTTAGTATCGGTATCGGTATCCATATCGGTATCGGTATCATTATCAGTATGTATCAGTATCAGTATCAGTATCAGTATCAGTATGTACTAGTATTAGTATTAGTATCAGTATTAGTATTAGTGTTAGTATCAGTGTCAGTATTAGTATCAGTATCAGTATCAGCATCAGTATTAGTATCAGTATTATTATGGGTCAAGACCCGTCCTGGTCTTATTTTCCTCATCCAGACGGGGTTAAATGAACCTTTTTAGCATCTCCCCTAAACTAAGTTTACAAATAAGCTGGAAAATAAACCTAAAAGAGGCGGAGGGGGTAAAAAAATGCAGGGGGGGGGGGGTAAAACCCCCTGTGGGAAGGGTAATAAACCCATTTTAGGTGCAATTAAAATTCCCTCCGAGCCTGGAGAAGCCACTTTTCCTCCTTTGAAATGCACCTTTTTTTTTTTTTGCGGGGGGGAACATCAGAATAGAATTAAAAATATATATTATAAAGTTAGGAGAAAATACAATCGAGACGTAATAGGTGTATAATAAAAATATAAATAACTAGAACTAAATAGAATAACAATTCAAAGCACATTCCCCCCCCCCCCCCCCCAAAGCCTCTTTTGTCTGTCTGTCCAGAGCCGGGGTCGTGACCCAGTTAATCCGGAGTCAACCTGGATGTAAACACTTTGGGGGCTCTTCTTTAAATATTTAGAAACGCTTCAAGGAATGCGGGATGGGGCTGAATTTGAGAGTATTTGAGGAGTTTAGTGTGTTGGGGGGGGGTTATCTCGCCCCCTCCTTTGCAAAAGGAGCCACAGATAAAAGTGGGGAGCAGCGATAAATGGGAATAAATCAGAGATAAAATAGGAGCGTCATAAGGATGAATTCGGGATATGATAGAGATATAATGGGGGGGGGGGGGGGGTTAAACTTTGGGGTTTTAAGCGAAGGTGAAGCAGCCGGGGGGGGGTTTAAATGAATAGCAATATTTGAATTAATAGCAATAAATGAGTTTTAGTTGTTAATCCAGGGTGGGTACCTGGGTGGGTGTCCCAGCTCGGATCCCTATGGCTGCGCTTCTCTGATTGTCCCTATAAAAACATGTTGGGGGGGGGGGGTAATTAGAAATGATCATTATAAACGCATCTCGCTGGTCCCTTTGCTCGCCCATCTAAATAAATCCATATGTGCGTGGCTGGGCATGGTCAAGCAGAGAAAACACCTTTTTGTAGCGCAAAGTGCCCACTCGGGGAAGGAATAAATGTATATTTGGAGAATTTGCTGGAATATGCGGGTTTATTTCCAGGGAGGGGGGGTGGGAGGGTTTGAGCAGCCGGTTTATTCATTAAAAAGGAATTAAATGAATAAGCATCATAAGAAAAGCTCCCGGAATTCCCGGCTCGCCAAGCACTTCCAGCGTGTTTAAGTTGCTGATTGCATCATCAGGGAATTAATTGGGGGGAAATGAAGAGCGGGGGGGGGGGCTGGAGCTTGGGGGGGGTGGGTGGATGGGGAGTCGTGGCATCTTGGGGAAGGATTTTGGGGAGGGGAGATTTGGGGAAACAGGGGGTGCGCTGGTTATAAATTACCTCGTTTCCCAGCCTTTTGGGGGCTAAATATTGATATTTTATGATCGCGGGGGGGGCGCTTTTTATTGGAGGTGCCGCTTCTTCTCTTTCGGGCTATTTGGGTGCTTTTCACCCGAATTGTCAGGATTTGCCAAGGAAAAGGGGGGGTTTCCCTCCTTTTTGCCTTTAATCCCCGTGGAATAAAACGGGGGAGGGGGCAGCAAATGTGTCCCCCCCCAAAGGGATGGGGTGACTTGGGGTGACAGCAGCCAAACCCGATGCTGGGCGGAGGAAATGAATGCAAAATATATAACAAAACCAGATAAACTTGCACAAATCCTCGGCCTAAACCATCCTGACATGCCGGTGGGAGAAATCAGTTTATTCCCCAGCCAAATCCTATTTCTCGGAGCGGACGAAGCTCGTTGGGAGGGTGAGGGATCAAAAAGTGTCATTTGGGGCAGCAAAGTCCTCGGGAAAGAGGCAAAACCAAGGGAAAAAGCTTTAAAATAAGCAGCTTAGGGGGGTATAGAGAGATATTCCAGCTCTCCCCTTTGCTGCATCCAGCTTGGCCATTACACGGCTCGGGGAAATTATGCGATACATATGTTGGATTAGAAAGCAAGGGGGAAAAAATGTTAATTAAGACATGGGAGGAAAAAGTTAATCATTTGCAAAGCAGTATTTAATTCCCGCCGCAGAAAGGGCTGATTTATTTATTTACCTATTATTTCTTTTACTCCAGAAGGGTGGAACTTGCCCCATGCGCTTCTATTTATTTTGGGAGGGTGGGAGGGGGGAATTCGCCTCAAAATGCCACCAAGACACCTTTCCCGCCCCCCCCCCACCTCCGGAAACATCAAATAGAATAAATAAAAAGAGAGAGAAAATCCGGTTGCGCTGAAGCAAACACCCAAACAAGCAAGAAAAAAGGTGATAGTTGGAAATTACTAACGGCGGTTTGGGGAAGGAAATCTGAGTCTTTCACTCCATATATATATATATAAATCCCCAAATGTTTAGTTTGGTGCTTTGCCCATCAAAATTAATCACAGCGACAGATTAGGAAGTGCATTAAACTATATCTCTGGGTAATGATATAGGAGAGCACGATAAATAAAAGTTGCACGTTGGAGGTGCTGTCAGGTCTGGGGCGACCCAGTAACTCACTCGTTTAACCCCGGCTGAGCGTTTGGGCTTTTAATTCCAATTAACGCCGGAGTTCGGAGCTACGGGGGAAATCGCTGGAAGGGGCCCGCGGTGCCGCGTTAACTGCGGCTCAATGGGAGAGCGAGCCCTGGGGCACTAATATCAATATAAAATCAAAAATCCCCTTTAAAAGCCTTTTCCGCTGCGTTCAAACAACACAATAAGAAAGTTCTCCCAAGCCCGAGGCTGCCGAGGACCCTCCGCCTGTACTTATCTCCCCAGAGCATCTCTGCAGCTGTAATTTGCCTTTTCCCCCTCCTTTTCTAACAGGAAGCTGATGTAAATTGAAGAGGGGTTACCGCTCTGGATACAAAGGCTTCCTCACCTTTTTCTTTGTTATTTTCCCCTGTTTTATTGCCATTAAGCCCACACGTTAAAACGACTTCGCGACCCCCTTAAAACCCGAGTCCTTAGCGAAGAGAAGAAGGGCAAAGAAAATAAAGCCCGAGCTGCAAAAGGAAACCGGCACAAACTTATCTGGGAACTTCAAAACAAATTGGACTCGAAGGACATAAAAGGAGGAGAAAAAAAGGGGAAAAAGGCGCCTTGGCCTTTAGATGTTAATTTGAGGCTCCAGAAATCACGTTGTTGCTGGGAGTTTTATAGCCCAATAATCAAAGTAAAGCGAATTATCCGAGCACTGAACAATGCAGCACCCGGGGTGGGAGGGGCACATCTATAGGTGCCAGGTCTGGGACGTATAGCCCAGGGATGAGCAAACCCTGATGCCTCGGGGGGGAGCATTTATTCCTTTAATCCGCGTCTGTCTGTCCCGTGGCTTCTTTCCGCTGGAGAAACATTTCATTTTCCATCCACGACCCCCCCAAATCCATCAGCGCTCCCATTTACACCCTGATTTTCACCCTCAAACTTCCAAAGTCTCCTTTTTATTATTATTATTATTTTTTCCTCCTCTCTTCTTGGGCTGATTTCTTATTCTTTTCCTTTTCGAATTTTAAAATATCTATATTTAAAGCCTTCATTTGTCTTATCTTTTTTCCCTGGCGGGGGGGTTTACGTGGCTGGGAGCGCCCTGGACCAGCCGGGAGGCAGAACATCTCTGGAGGAAAAGAGGGGAAGAGAAGTTTGGCCGCCACTTCACCCTCCTCTCCCCCTTTTTTTCCTCTTATTTTGGCCAGAAAACAATCAACCACAACAAGCATCACATCCCCCCCCACCCCCACCCCCCCCCTCGCCTCGCATACACCCCCATTAAACCGCTAAAAAACCTACAAAAGCCTCGAAACAGCGATGGTGCCTCTAAATGTGCGTCCGGGGACACGGAGGGGACAAGGTTGGGAGAGGCAGCGGGTCAGGAGGGCTCGGGGTCAGATGCTGCACAGAAAAGTTGCCCTTTCCGTGAACCCCGCTGCTTTTTTTTGGCCGTTTTCCCCCAACTTCAATAAAGTTCGGGTTGGTTTCTTTTTTTCCCCGGCCTCTCTACTTGGAGGCGTCAAGAGGCTGAAAAAGGGACCGCGGTTCGGGCTGTTTGCAGCGGGAAACAGCCTTTTCCCCTCTGTTTTATCATCGTTTTTTCCCTCTTTTTACGTCTTTTCCTTTCTTTTTCCATTTTTCCCTCCCTGTTTCCCTTTATTCTCTTTTCCTTCCTTCCCCTCCCTTTATTTCTCCTTTTTTCCCACTTTCCCCCTTTCCTCCCTTTTCCCCTCTCTTTTCTCTTTCTTCTTTTTCCTTCATCCCCCGCTTTCCTTTCTCCCTTTTATCCTCTTTTCCCCCTTTACTTCCTTATTTTTCCCACTTCCCCTTCCTTTCTTCCCTTTCTTCCCTTTCCTCTTTTTCCTTTATCCCCTTCTCCCCTTCCCCCTTTTTTCCTCGTTTCCTTTATTTCTTTTCCCTTCCCCGTTTCCTCCTTCCCCTCCCTCACGTTTTATTTCCCCCTTTTTCCTTCTTCCCCTTCCTTTTTCCCCCCCTTTTGTTTCTCTCCCCCCATTTCCTTCCCCGGGTATCTCGTCCATTCACACTCTTCACAACCCCAGTTGTGTCATGGCCAAGGCTGGGGACCCTTCAGCGGACAAGACCCCCCCCCCGGTTGGTGTCCCTGGCACCCAAGGGACCCGCCACCCATGGGTGTCACCCCTCCCCACGGGATACACCCACCCGGGGGGGAGGGAGCACAGCACCCAAAACCACTCAAAACCCCTCCAAACTCCAACATTCCCCCCCCTAAAACAAAAAGGAGGAATCCAGCTTGGAGTGATGCTACTCTCCTCCCCACCCTCCTCCTCCTCCCGAGGACATTTG
>JAVLUU010000473.1:147500-155526 GCA_032206185.1 Columba guinea | reverse complement strand
AAAGAAAGAAAGAAATTAAAAAGAAAGAAATTAAAAAGATAGAAAGAAAGAAAGAAAGAAAAAAGAAAGAAAGAAAAAAGAAAGAAAGAAAGAAAGAAAGAAAAAAGAATGAAAGAAAGAACGTAGGAAAGAAAGAAAGTAAGAAAGAAGAAAGAAAGATAGAAAGAAAGAAAGTAAGAAATTATAAGGAAATAAAGAAAGAAAGAAAAAAGAAAGAAAGAAAGAAAGAAAGAAAGAAAGAAAGAAAAAAGAAAGAACGAAATTAAAAAGACAGAAAGAAAGAAAAAAGAAAGAAAAAAAGAAAAAAGAAAGAAAGAAAGAAAGAAAAAAGAAAGAACGAAATTAAAAAGAAAGAATGAAAGAAAAAAGAAAGAAAGAAAGAAAAAAGAAAAAAAGAAAGAAAGAAAGAAAGAAAGAAAAAAAGAAAGAAAAAAGAAAGAAAGAAAGAAAGAAAGAACGTAGGAAAGAAGGAAAGAAAGAAAAAAGAAAGAAAGAAAGAACGTAGGAAAGTAAGAAAGAAAGAAAGAAAAGAAAAAGAAAGAAGGAAAGAAAGTAAGAAAGAAAGAAAGAAATTAAAAAGAAAGAAAGAAAGAAAGAAAAAAGAAAGAAAGAAAGAAAGAAAGAAAGAAAAAAGAAAGAAAGAAAAAAAAGAAAGGAAGAAAGAACGCAGGAAAGAAAGAAAGAAAGAACGTAGGAAAGAGAGAAAGAAAGAAAGAAAGAAAGAAAGAAAGAAATTAAAAAGAAAGAAAAAATTAAAAAGAAAGAAAGCAAGAAAGAAAGAAAAAAGAAAGAAAGAAAGAAAGAAAGAAAGAAAGAAAGAAAGAAAGAAAGAAAAAAGAAAAAGAAAGCACGTAGGAAAGAAAGAAAGAAAGAAAGAAAGAAAGAAAGAAAGAAAGAAGGGTAGAACGAAAGAAAGAAAGAAAGAAATTAAAAAGAAAGAAAGAAAGAAAGAAAGAAAAAAGAAAGAAAGAACGTAGGAAAGAAAGAAAGAAAGAAAAAATGAAACAAAGATAGAAAGAAAGAAAGAGAGAAAGAAATTAAAACAAAGAAAGAAATTAAAAAGAAAGAAAGAAAGAAGAAAGAAAGAAAGAAAGAAAGAAAAAAGAAAGAAAGAAAAAGTAAGAAAGAAAGACAGAGGAAAGAAAGAAAGAAATAAAAAAGAAAGAAAGAAAGAAAAAAGAAAGAACGCAAGAACGTAGGAAAGAAAGAAAGAAAGAAAGAAAAAGAAAGAAAGAAAGAAAGAAAAAAAGAAAGAAAGAAAGAAAAGAAAGAAAGAAATTAAAAAGAAAGAAAGGAAGAAAAAAGAAAGAAAGAAAGAAATTAAAAAGAAAGAAAGAAAGATAGAAAAAAGAAAGAAAGAAAGAAAGAAAAAAGAAAGCAAGAAAGAATGTAGGAAAGAAAGAAAGAAAGAAAGAAAGAAACAAAGATAGAAAGAAATTAAAAAGAAAGAAAGAAAGAAAGAAAGATAGAAAGAAAGAAAAAAGAAAGAAAAAAGAAAGTAAGAAAGAAAGAAAGAAATATAGAAAGAAAGAAAGAAAGAAAGAAAAAAGAAAGAAAGAAAGAACGTAGGAAAGAAAGAAAGAAAGTAAGAAAGAAAGAAAGAAAGAAAGAAAAAAGAAAGAAAGAAAAAAAGAAAAAAGAAAGAAAGAAATTAAAAAGAAAGAAAGAAAGAAAGGAAAAAGAAAGAAAGAAAGAAAAAAGAAAGAAAGGAAGAAAGAAAGAAAGAAAGAAAGAAAGAAAAAAGAAAGAAAGGAAGAAAGAAAGAAAGAAAGAAAGAAAGAAAGAAGAAAGAAAGAAAGAAAGAAAGAACGTAGGAAAGAAAGAAAGAAAGAAAGAAAGAAAGAAGAAAGAAAGAAAAAAAGAAAGAAAGAAATTAAAAAAAGAGAAAGAAAGAAAAAAAAAAGAAAAAAGAAAGAAAGAAAGAAAGAAAGAATGAAAGAAAGAAAGAAAGAAATAAAGAAAGAAAAAAAAAGAAAGAAAGAACGTAGGAAAGAAAGAAAGAAAGAAAGAGAGAAACAAAGATAGAAAGAAAGAAAGAAAAAAGAAAGCAAGAAAGAACGTAGGAAAGAAAGAAAGAAAGAAAGAAACAAAGATAGAAAGAAAGAAAGAAAGAAAGAAATTAGAAAGAAAGGAAGAAATTAAAAAGAAAGAAAGAAAGAAAGAAAGATAGAAAGAAAGAAAGAAAGAAAGAACGTAGGAAAGAAAGAAAGAAAGAAAGAAAGAACGTAGGAAAGAAAGAAAGAAAGAAAGAAAGAAAGAAAGAAAGAAAGATAGAAAGAAATTAAAAAGAAAGAAAGAAAGAAAGAAAGAAAGATAGAAAGAAAGAAAAAAGAAAGAAAAAAGAAAGTAAGAAAGAAAGAAAGAAAGATAGAAAGAAAGAAAGAAAGAAAAAAGAAAGAAAGAAAGAACGTAGGAAAGAAAGAAAGAAAGTAAGAAAGAAAGAAAGAAAGAAAGAAAGAAAGAAAAAAGAAAGAAAGAAAAAAAGAAAAAAGAAAGAAAGAAATTAAAAAGAAAGAAAGAAAGAAAGGAAAAAGAAAGAAAGAAAGAAAAAAGAAAGAAAGGAAGAAAGAAAGAAAGAAAAAAAAAGAAAGAAAGAACGTAGGAAAGAAAGAAAGAAAGAGAGAAACAAAGATAGAAAGAAAGAAAGAAAAAAGAAAGCAAGAAAGAACGTAGGAAAGAAAGAAAGAAAGAAAGAAACAAAGATAGAAAGAAAGAAAGAAATTAGAAAGAAAGAAAGAAATTAAAAAGAAAGAAAGAAAGATAGAAAGAAAGAAAGAAAGAAAGAACGTAGGAAAGAAAGAAAGAAAGAAAGAAAGAAAGAAAGAAATTAAAAAGAAAGCAAGAAAGAAAGAAAAAAGAAAGAAAGAAAAAAGAAAGAAAGAAAGAAAGAAAGAAAGAAAGAAAGAAAGAAAGAAAGAAAGAAAGAAAGAAAGAAAGAAAAAAGAAAAAAGCACATAGGAAAGAAAGAAAGAAAGAAAGAAAGAAATAAAGAAGGATAGAACGAAAGAAAGAAAGAAAGAAAGAAATTAAAAAGAAAGAAAGAAAGAAAGAAAAAAGAAAGAAAGAACATAGGAAAGAAAGAAAGAAAGAAAAAATGAAACAAAGATAGAAAGAAAGAAAGAGAGAATGAAATTAAAAAGAAAGAAAGAAATTAAAAAGAAAGAAAGGAAGAAAGAAGAAAGAAAGAAAGAAAGAAAGGAAAAAGAAAGAAAGAAATTAATAAGAAAGAAAGAAAGAAAAAAGAAAGAAAGAAAGACATTAAAAAGAAAGAAAGAAAGATAGAAAAAAGAAAGAGAGAAAGAAAGAAAAAGAAAGAAAGAAAGAAAGAAAAAAGAAAGAAAGAAAGAAAGAAAAAAGAAAGAAAGAAAGAAAGAAAAAAGAAAGAAAGAAATTAAAAAGAAAGAAAGAAAGAAAGAAAGAAATAAGAAAGAAAGAAAGAAAGAAAGAGAAAAGAAAGAAAGAAAGAAAGAAAGAAAAAAGAAAGAAAGAAAGAAGAAAGAAAGAAAGAAATTAAAAAGAAAGAAAGAAAGAAAGAAAGAAAGAAAGAAAAAGAAAGAAAGAAAGAAAGAAAGAAAGAAAGAAAGAAAGAAAGAAAAATGAACGTAGGAAAGAAAGAAAGAAAGAAAGAAAGACATTAAAAAGAAAGAAAGAAAGAAAAAAGAAAGAAAGAAAGTAAGAGAGAAAAAAAGAAGGAAAGAACTTATAAAAAAAAGAAAGAAAGAAGAAAGAAAAAAGAAAGAAAGAAAGAACGTAGGAAAGAAAGAAAGAAAGAAAGAAAGAAAGAAAGAAAGAAAGAAAGAAGAACGAAAGAAAAAAAAAGAAAGGAAGAACGTAGGAAAGAAAGAAAGAACGTAGGAAAGAAAGAAAGAAAGAAAGAAATAAATTAAAAAGAAAGAAAGAAAGAAAAAAGAAAGAAAGAAAGAAATTAAAAGAAAGAAAGAAAGAAAGAAAGAAAGAAAAAAGAAAGAAAGAAAGAAGAAAGAAAGAAAGAAAGAAAGAAAGAAAGAAAGAAAAAGAAAGAAAGAAAGAAAGAAAAAAAGAAAGAAAGAAAAACGTAGGAAAGAAAGAAAGAATGTAAGAAAGAAAGATAGAAAGAAAGAAAGAAAGAAAGAAATTAAAAAGAAAGAAAGAAGAAAAAAGAAAGAAAGAAAGAAAGAAAAAAGAAAGAAAGAAAGAAAGAAAGAAAGAAAGAAAGAAAAAAGAAAGAAAGAAAAAAAGAAAGAAAGAAAGAAAGAAAGAAGAAAGAAAGCAAAACGTAGGAAAGAAATAAAGAAAGAAAGAAAGAAAGAAACAAAGATAGAAAGAAAGAAAGAAAGAAAGAAATTAAAAAGAAAGAAAGAAAGAAAAAAGAAAGAAAGAAAAAAAGAAAAAAGAATGAAAGAAATTAAAAAGAAAGAAAGAAAGAAAAAAGAAAGAAAGAAAGAAAAAAGAAAGAAAGAAAGAAGAAAGAAAGAAAGAAAGAAAAAACGTAGGAAAGAAATAAAGAAAGAAAGAAAGAAGAAAGAAAAAAAAGAAAGAAAGAAATTAAAAAAGATAGAGAAAGAAAGAAAAAAAGAAAAAAGAAAGAAAGAAAGGAAGAAAAAAGAAAGAAAGAAAAAAAAGAAAGAAAGAACGTAGGAAAGAAAGAAAGAAAGAAAGAGAGAAACAAAGAGAGAAAGAAAGAAAGAAATTAAAAAGAAAGAAAGAAAAAAGAAAGAAAGAAAGAAATTAAAAAGAAAGAAAGAAAGAAAGAAAGAAAAAAGAAAGAAAGAGAGAAAGAAAGAAAGAAAGAAAGAACGCAGGAAAGAAAGAAAGAAAGAATGTAGGAAAGAAAGAAAGAATGAAAGAAAGAAATTAAAAAGAAAGAAAGAAAGAAAGAAAGAAAGAAAAAAGAAAGAACGAAATTAAAAAGAAAGAAAGAAAGAAAAAAGTAAGAAATAAAGACAGAAAAAATAAAGAAAGAAAGAAAAAGAAAGAAAGAAAGAAAAAAGAAAAACGCAAGAACCTAGGAAAGAAAGAAAGAAAGAAAGAAAGAAAAAAAAGAAAGAAAGAAAGAAAGAAAAAAGTAATAAAGAACGAAAGAAAGAAAGAAAGAAAAAAGAAAGAAATTAAAAAGAAAGAAAGAAAGAAAAAAGAAAGAAAGAAAGAAAGAAAGAAAGAAAGAAAAAAGAAAGGAAAAAATTAAAAAGGAAGAAAGAAATTAAAAAGA
The DNA here is from genome assembly GCA_032206185.1 of Columba guinea. Lineage (NCBI taxonomy): Eukaryota > Metazoa > Chordata > Aves > Columbiformes > Columbidae > Columba > Columba guinea. Next base: position 150,338 of record JAVLUU010000473.1, on the reverse strand, counting down.
AAGAAAGAAAAAAGAAAGAAAGAAAGAAAGAAAGAAAGAAAGAAAGATAGAAAAAATAAAGAAAGAAAGAAAGAAAGAACGTAGGGAAGAAAGAATGAAAGAAAGAAGAAAGAAAGAAAAAAGAAAGAAAGAAAGAACGTAGGAAAGAAAGAAAGAAAGAAAGAAATTAAAAAGAAAGAAAGAAAGAAAAAAGAAAGAAAGAAAGAAATAAAGAAAGAAAAAAGAAAGAAAAAAAAAAAGAAAGAAAGAAAGAACGCATGAAAGAAAGAAAGAAAGAACGTTGGAAAGAAAGAAAAAAAGTAAGAAAGAAGATAGAAAGATAGAAAGAAAGAAAGTAAGAAATTATAAAGAAAGAAAGAAAGAAAGAAAAAAGAAAGAAAGAAAGAAAGAAAGAAAAAAGAAAGAAAGAGAGAAAGAAAGAAAGAAAAAAGAAAGAAAGAAAAAAGAAAGAAAGAAAGAAAGAAAGAAAAAATAATGAAAGAAAGAACGTAGGAAAGAAAGAAAGTAAGAAAGAAGAAAGATAGATAGAAAGAAAGAAAGTAAGAAATTATAAAGAAAGAAAGAAAGAAAAGAGAAAGAAAGAAAGAAAAAAAGAAAAAAGAAAGAAAGAAAGAAAGAAACAAAGATAGAAAGAAAGAAAGAAAGAAAGAAATTAGAAAGAAAGAAAGAAATTAAAAAGAAAGATAGAAAGAAAGAAAGAAAGAAAGAAAGAAAAAAGAAAGAAAGAAATAAAGAAAGAAAATAGAAAGAAAAAAGAAAGAAAGAAAAAAGAAAGAAAGAAAGAACTTAGGAAAGAAAGAAAGAAAGAATGCAAGAAAGAAAGAAAGAAACAAAGATAGAAAGAAAGAAAGAAAGAAATCAAAAAGAAAGAAAGAAATTAAAATGAAAGAAATAAAGAAAGAAAGAAAGAAAAAAGAAAGAAAGAGAGAAAGAAAGAAAGAAAGAAAAAAGAAAGAAAGAAAAAAGAAAGAAAGAGAGAAAGAAAGAAAGAAAGAAAAAAGAAAGAAAGAAAAAAGAAAGAAAGAAAGAAAGAAAGAAAAAAGAATGAAAGAAAGAACGTAGGAAAGAAGGAAAGAAAGTAAGAAAGAAAGAAAGAAAGATAGAAAGAAAGAAAGTAAGAAATTATAAAGAAGGAAGAAAGAAAGAAAAAAGAAAGAAAGAAAGAAAGAAAGAAAGAAAAAAGAAAGAACGAAATTAAAAAGAAAGAAAGAAAGAAAAAAGAAAGAAAGAAAGAAAAAAGAAAGAAAGAAAGAAAGAAAAAAGAAAGAACGAAATTAAAAAGAAAGAAAGAAAGAAAAAGGAAAGAAAGAAAGAAAAAAGAAAGAAAGAAAGAAAGAAAGAAAGAAATAAAGAAAGAAAAAAGAAAGAAAGAAAGAAAGAAAGAACGTAGGAAAGAAGGAAAGAAAGAAAAAAGAAAGAAAGAAAGAACGTAGGAAAGTAAGAAAGAAAGAAAGAAAAGAAAAAGAAAGAAGGAAAGAAAGTAAGAAAGAAAGAAAGAAAGAAATTAAAAAGAAAGAAAGAAAGAAAGAAAAAAGAAAGAAAGAAAGAAATAAAGAAAGAAAAAAGAAAGAAAGAAAAAAAAGAAAGGAAGAAAGAACGCAGGAAAGAAAGAAAGAAAGAACGTAGAAAAGAGAGAAAGAAAGAAAGAAAGAAAGAAATTAAAATCAAGAAAAAATTAAAAAGAAAGAAAGCAAGAAAGAAAGAAAAAAGAAAGAAAGAAAAAAGAAAGAAAGAAAGAAAGAAAGAAAGAAAGAAAGAAAAAAGAAAAAGAAAGCACGTAGGAAAGAAAGAAAGAAAGAAAGAAAGAAAGAAGGGTAGAACGAAAGTAAGAAAGAAAGAAATTAAAAAGAAAGAAAGAAATAAAGAAAGAAAAAAGAAAGAAAGAACGTAGGAAAGAAAGAAAGAAAGAAAAAATGAAACAAAGATAGAAAGAAAGAAAGAGAGAAAGAAATTAAAACAAAGAAAGAAATTAAAAAGAAAGAAAGAAAGAAGAAAGAAAGAAAGAAAGAAAGAAAAAAAAGAAAGAAAGAAAATAAAAAGAAAGAAAGAAAAAAGAAAGAAAGAAAGAAAGAAAAAAGAAAGAAAGAAAGAAAGAAAGAACGTAGGAAAGAAGGAAAGAAAGAAAAAAGAAAGAAAGAAAGAACGTAGGAAAGTAAGAAAGAAAGAAAGAAATTAAAAAGAAAGAAAGAAAGAAAGAAAGAAAAAAGAAAGAAAGAAAGAAAGAAAAAAGAAAGAAAGAAAAAAAAGAAAGGAAGAAAGAACGCAGGAAAGAAAGACAGAAAGAACGTAGGAAAGAGAGAAAGAAAGAAAGAAAGAAAGAAAGAAAGAAAGAAAGAAAGAAAGAAACAAAGATAGAAAGAAATTAAAAAGAAAGAAAGAAAGAAAGAAAGAAAGAGAAAGAAAGAAAAAAGAAAGAAAAAAGAAAGTAAGAAAGAAAGAAAGAAAGATAGAAAGAAAGAAAGAAAGAAAAAAGAAAGAAAGAAAGAGAGAAAGATAGAAAGAAAGAAAGAAAGAAAGAAATTAAAAAGAAAGAAAGAAGAAAAAAGAAAGAAAGAAAGAAAGAAAAAAGAAAGAAAGAAAGAAAGAAAGAAAGAAATTAAAAAAGATAGAAAGATAGAAAAAAGAAAGAAAGAAAAATAAAGCAAGAAAGAACGTAGCAAAGAAAGAAAGAAAGAAAGAAACAAAGATAGAAAGAAAGAAAGAAAGAAATTAAAAAGAAAGAAAGAAATTGAAAAGAAAGAAAGAAAGAAAGAAAGAAAGAAAGAAAGAAAAAAAAAGAAAAAAGAAAGAAAGAAAGAAAGAAATTAAAAAGAAAGAAAGAAAGAACGAAAAAAGAAA
>JAVLUU010000473.1:112500-115000 GCA_032206185.1 Columba guinea | reverse complement strand
AGAAAGAAGAAAGAAAGAAAAAAGAAAGAAAGAAAGAACGTAGGAAAGAAAGAAAGAAAGAAAGAAAGAAAGAAAGAAAGAAAGAAATTAAAAAGAAATAAAGAAAGAAAAAAGAAAGAAAGAAAGACATTAAAAAGAAAGAAAGAAAGATAGAAAAAAGAAAGAGAGAAAGAAAGAAAAAGAAAGAAAGAAAGAAAGAAAGAAAGAAAGAAAAAAGAAAGAAAAAAAAAGAAAGAAAGAACGTAGGAAAGAAAGAAAGAAAGAACATAGGAAAGAGAGAAAGAAAGAAAGAAAGAAAAAAGAAAGAAAGAAAGAAAGAAAAAAGAAAGAAAGAAAGAAAAAAGAAAGGAAGAAAGAAAGAAAGAAAGGAAGAACGTAGGAAAGAAAGAAAGAAAGAACGTAGGAAAGAAAGAAAGAAAGAAATTAAAAAGAAAGAAAGAAAGAAAAAAGAAAGAAAGAAAGACATTAAAAAGAAAGAAAGAAAGATAGAAAAAAGAAAGAGAGAAAGAAAGAAAAAGAAAGAAAGAAAGAAAGAAAAAAGAAAGAAAGAAAGAAAGAAAAAAGAAAGAAAGAAAGAAAGAAAAAAGAAAGAAAGAAATTAAAAAGAAAGAAAGAAAGAAAGAAATAAGAAAGAAAGAAAGAAAGAAAGAGAAAAGAAAGAAAGAAAGAAAGAAAGAAAAAAGAAAGAAAGAAAGAAAGAAGAAAGAAAGAAAGAAATTAAAAAGAAAGAAAGAAAGAAAGAAAGAAAGAAGAAAGAAAGAAAGAAAGAAAGAAAGAAAGAAAGAAAGAAAGAAAGAAAGAAAAATGAACGTAGGAAAGAAAGAAAGAAAGAAAGAAAGACATTAAAAATAAAGAAAGAAAGAAAGAAAGAAAGAAAGGAAAAAAGAAAGAAAGAAAGAAAAAAAGAAAGAAAGAAAAAAGAAAGAAAGAAAAAAAGAAAGAAAGAACGTAGGAAATAAAGAAAGAAAGAACGTAGGAAAGAAAGACAGAAAGAAGGAAAGAAAGAAAGAAAGAAAAAGGAAAGAAAGAAAGAAAGAAAAAAGGAAGAAAGAAATTAAAAAGAAAGAAAGAAAGAATGAAGAAACAAAGAAAAAAGGAAAAAAGAAAGAAGGAAAGAAGGAAAAAAGAAAGAAAGAAATTAAAAAAAAGAAAGAAAGAAAGAAAGAAAGAAAGAAAAAAGAAAGAAAGAAAGAACGCAGGAAAGAAAGAAAGAAAGAACGTAGGAAAGAAAGAAAGAAAGAATGAAAGATAGAAATTAAAAAGAAAGAAAGAAAATAAAAAGAAAGAAAGAAGAAAGAAAGAAAAAAGAAAGAAAGAAAAAAGAAAGAAAGAAAGAAAGAAAGAGAGAAAGAAAGAAAAGAAAAAAGAACGTAGGAAAGAAAGAAAGAAAGAAAGAAACAAAGATAGAAAGAAAGAAAGAAAGAAAGAAAGAAAGAAAAAGAAAGAAAGAAAGAAAGAAAGAAAGAAAGAAAGAAAAACGTAGGAAAGAAAGAAAGAATGTAAGAAAGAAAGATAGAAAGAAAGAAAGAAAGAAAGAAATTAAAAAGAAAGAAAGAAGAAAAAAGAAAGAAAGAAAGAAAAAAGAAAGAAAGAAAGAAAGAAAGAAAGAAAGAAAAAAGAAAGAAAGAAAAAAAGAAAGAAAGAAAGAAAGAAAGAAGAAAGAAAGCAAAACGTAGGAAAGAAATAAAGAAAGAAAGAAAGAAAGAAACAAAGATAGAAAGAAAGAAAGAAAGAAAGAAATTAAAAAGAAAGAAAGAAAGAAAAAAGAAAGAAAGAAAAAAAGAAAAAAGAATGAAAGAAATTAAAAAGAAAGAAAGAAAGAAAAAAGAAAGAAAGAAAGAAAAAAGAAAGAAAGAAAGAAGAAAGAAAGAAAGAAAGAAAAAACGTAGGAAAGAAATAAAGAAAGAAAGAAAGAAGAAAGAAAAAAAGAAAGAAAGAAATTAAAAAAGATAGAGAAAGAAAGAAAAAAAGAAAAAAGAAAGAAAGAAAGGAAGAAAAAAGAAAGAAAGAAAAAAAAAGAAAGAAAGAACGTAGGAAAGAAAGAAAGAAAGAAAGAGAGAAACAAAGAGAGAAAGAAAGAAAGAAATTAAAAAGAAAGAAAGAAAAAAGAAAGAAAGAAAGAAATTAAAAAGAAAGAAAGAAAGAAAGAAAGAAAAAAGAAAGAAAGAAAGAAAGAAAGAAAGAAAGAAAGAACGCAGGAAAGAAAGAAAGAAAGAATGTAGGAAAGAAAGAAAGAATGAAAGAAAGAAATTAAAAAGAAAGAAAGAAAGAAAGAAAGAAAGAAAAAAGAAAGAACGAAATTAAAAAGAAAGAAAGAAAGAAAAAAGTAAGAAAGAAAGACAGAAAAAATAAAGAAAGAAAGAAAAAGAAAGAAAGAAAGAAAAAAGAAAAACGCAAGAACCTAGGAAAGAAAGAAAGAAAGAAAGAAAGAAAAAAAAGAAAGAAAGAAAGAAAGAAAAAAGTAATAAAGAACGAAAGAAAGAAAGAAAGAAAAAAGAAA
>JAVLUU010000473.1:57500-60000 GCA_032206185.1 Columba guinea | reverse complement strand
GAAAGAAAAAAGAAAAAAGCACATAGGAAAGAAAGAAAGAAAGAAAGAAAGAAAGAAGGATAGAACGAAAGAAAGAAAGAAAGAAAGAAATTAAAAAGAAAGAAAGAAAGAAAGAAAAAAGAAAGAAAGAACATAGGAAAGAAAGAAAGAAAGAAAAAATGAAACAAAGATAGAAAGAAAGAAAGAGAGAATGAAATTAAAAAGAAAGAAAGAAATTAAAAAGAAAGAAAGGAAGAAAGAAGAAAGAAAGAAAGAAAGAAAGGAAAAAGAAAGAAAGAAATTAATAAGAAAGAAAGAAAGAAAAAAGAAAGAAAGAAAGAAAGAAAAAAGAAAGAAAGAAAGAAAAAAGTAAGAAAGAAAGAAAGACAGAAAAAAGAAAGAAAGAAAGAAAAAAGAAAGAAAGAAAGAAAAAAGAAAGAACGCAAGAACGTAGGAAAGAAAGAAAAAAGAAAGAAAGAAAGAAAGAAAGAAAGAAAAGAAAGAAAGAAAGAAAAAAGAATTAAAGACATTAAAAGGAAAGAAAGAAAAAAGAGAGAAAGAAAGAACGTAGGAAAGAAAGAAAGAAAGAAAGAAAGAAAAAAGAAAGAAAGAAAGAAATTAAAAAGAAAGAAAGAAAGATAGAAAAAAGAAAGAAAGAAAGAAAGAAAGAAAAAAGAAAGAAAGAAAGAAAAAAGAAAGAAAGAAAGAAAGAAAAAAGAAAGCAAGAAAGAACGTAGGAAAGAAAGAAAGAAAGAAAGAAAAAAGATAGAAAGAAAGAAAGAAAGAAAGAAAGAAAAAAGAAAGAAAGAAAGAAAGAAAGAAAGAAAGAAAAAAGAAAGAAAGAAAGAAAGAAAGAAAGAAAAAAGAAAGAAAAATGAACGTAGGAAAGAAATAAAGAAAGAAAGAAAGAAACAAAGATAGAAAGAAAGAAAGAAATTAAAAAGAAAGAAAGAAAGAAAGAAAGAAAGAAAAAAGAAAGAAAGAAAAAAAGAAAAAAGAAAGAAAGAAATTAAAAAGAAAGAAAGAAAGAAAGAAAAAGAAAGAAAGAAAGAAAAAAGAAAGAAAGAAAGAAAGAAAGAAAGAAAGAAAGATAGAAAAAAGAAAGAAAGAAAGAAAGAAAGAAAAAAGAAAGAAAGAAAGAAAAAAGAAAGAAAGAAAGAAAGAAAAAAGAAAGCAAGAAAGAACGTAGGAAAGAAAGAAAGAAAGAAAGAAAAAAGATAGAAAGAAAGAAAGAAAGAAAGAAATTAAAAGGAAAGAAAGAAATTAAAAAGAAAGAAAGAAAGAAAGTAAAAAAAAGAAAAAAGAAAGAAAGAAAAAAAGAAAAAAGAATGAAAGAAATTAAAAAGAAAGAAAGAAAGAAAGAAAGAAAAAAGAAAGAAAGAAAGAAAAAAGAAAGAAAGAAAGAAAGAAGAAAGAAAGAAAGAAAGAAAGAAAGAAAAAAGAAAGAAAGAAGGAACGTAGGAAAGAAAGAAAGAAATTAGAAAGAAAGAAAGAAAGAAAGAAAGAAAGAAAGAAAGAAAGAAAAAAGAAAGAAAGAAGGAACGTAGGAAAGAAAGAAAGAAATTAGAAAGAAAGAAAAAAAGAAAAAAGAAAGAAAGAAAGAAAGAAAAAAGAAAGAACGAAATTAAAAAGAAAGAATGAAAGAAAAAAGAAAGAAAGAAAGAAAAAAGAAAGAAAGAGAGAAAGAAAGAAAGAAAGAAAAAAAGAAAGAAAAAAGAAAGAAAGAAAGAAAGAAAGAACGTAGGAAAGAAGGAAAGAAAGAAAAAAGAAAGAAAGAAAGAACGTAGGAAAGTAAGAAAGAAAGAAAGAAAAGAAAAAGAAAGAAGGAAAGAAAGTAAGAAAGAAAGAAAGAAATTAAAAAGAAAGAAAGAAAGAAAGAAAAAAGAAAGAAAGAAAGAAAGAAAGAAAGAAAAAAGAAAGAAAGAAAAAAAAGAAAGGAAGAAAGAACGCAGGAAAGAAAGAAAGAAAGAACGTAGGAAAGAGAGAAAGAAAGAAAGAAAGAAAGAAAGAAAGAAAGAAATTAAAAAGAAAGAAAAAATTAAAAAGAAAGAAAGCAAGAAAGAAAGAAAAAAGAAAGAAAGAAAGAAAGAAAGAAAGAAAGAAAGAAAGAAAAAAGAAAAAGAAAGCACGTAGGAAAGAAAGAAAGAAAGAAAGAAAGAAAGAAGGGTAGAACGAAAGAAAGAAAGAAAGAAATTAAAAAGAAAGAAAGAAAGAAAGAAAGAAAAAAGAAAGAAAGAACGTAGGAAAGAAAGAAAGAAAGAAAAAATGAAACAAAGATAGAAAGAAAGAAAGAGAGAAAGAAATTAAAACAAAGAAAGAAATTAAAAAGAAAGAAAGAAAGAAGAAAGAAAGAAAGAAAGAAAGAAAAAAGAAAGAAAGAAAAAGTAAGAAAGAAAGACAGAGGAAAGAAAGAAAGAAATAAAAAAGAAAGAAAGAAAGAAAAAAGAAAGAACGCAAGAACGTAGGAAAGAAAGAAAGAAAGAAAGAAAAAGAAAGAAAGAAAGAAAGAAAAAAGAAAGAA